>MU273526.1:0-121314 GCA_022160365.1 Vararia minispora EC-137
GGAGGATAAGCAATAATTAGAAGATGGTGAGAGGACAGTGTGCGAGAGTCTGACAGTATTCGAGACTTATAAGTAGTGGTTAACATGGTATCATGCTCATGTGTGCTAATGCATGCTAATTGGCACATTTCAGCAGGGTGTTAGCTGAATATGACCCACTGGTTAGATGCTCATGGTGTGCTAATGAGCCGGAGTAAAAGGGGGGTAGTGTCTCATAAATGCTAATTGTTCTCACAGCTCACAGACCACTCATTGGCGCTCATTGGTGCTCATGAGTGGTAGTTATTTCTAATTAGCAGGGGGTGGATTTCCTGATGTGAGGGCCTGGACATGAACATTGTCAGTTACAAGGTAACGAGAGATGGGTGGAAACAAAAGGGAAAGAGACGAACCTAGTTGTTGGCGGAGACTTCGAAGAAGAGGACGGCATTAGGGAACTCGACTTTGATGACACGGTCCCACAGCCACTCCATGGGGGTGCCGTAGGTGATATCAGAAGAGTCGGTCGCCCCAACACCGCCGGTGAGCAGGGCGACGAAGTCGTGGTTGGCACCGACAATGGCAGCTCCAGAGTCTCCCCCTCGAGAGAACGGCCCAGAATTGTTGTCGTGCGGGAACACCGCCGCCTCGACCGAGTTGAAGTTGCCGAGAAGGCCATAACGGCGTTGGTAGGACTCGTAACCGTTGAGGCGGCCGATGGTAGTGAGCGTGGTGAAGCCGCGTTTGATAACGAAACGTGTCGGGTCGCCCTTGATATCCTGGCTATTAGGCTCCTTGATCTTGGCGGCGTCGAGAATGGTTTTCAGAAGATAAATGCGATCCTCCGGGTAATCAAACTCGGAGGGCACATCGTACCGAGGGTACAAAAGACGCATGAACTTGCCCGACTCGATCTCTGTGCCTAGAATATGAACAATTAAATTCGACACCTTAAGTCAAACGGGTCAACACGCACCTAAATCGATTGCGTTGCCCTTGAGGTTCGGCAAGAACTTCTCCTTGTTCAACTTGATGACACACACGTCGCGGGTGTAGCTGTTAGAAGGAGTAGAGCCGATGATGGGCGGCGACCAGACGACGTGGCCGATGATGCGATCCTTGACGTCGGACCAATCTTTCTTCAAAGTGGCGAAGAACTTCTTGAGCTCGACAACCATCGCCCTCGTGTCGTCCAGGTTCTGGTTAAACTTCGCCAAGTCCGCCGCCGCCTGTTGGTTGCCGTCCGCCACCCTCGCCGTGTACGTCTTGACGTTCTTCTCCAAGACCTTGGCCGTATCGTTCAAGGTCCCGATAAGAGCTTGGATAGAGTCAAGAAGGTCTTTGAACACTTTGTTGCCCATAAGGACGACATTCTTCTTTGGAGCAGCTGTGCAGGTGCAGTCAGAATTCCGCTCGTCATCTCGAAGAAGATAGAGGAAAACGAACGCACAAGTATCGTAGCTGTAGGCATCATTGCCTTCGGAGTCGGGGAACAGCACGTGGCGTGCAGTAACGCCGTAGAGATCTTCACCGATCTTGAAATAGAACCCTAGGCTTCCCTGCATGTGAAGCGTCTTCAACCCGGCGATGGGCAGGCTAAGAGCAGTCGTGAGACAGTCGATGACACTCTTGAGCGGATGGACGTCGTTGACAGGGGAGTAGAGGATGGGACCAGTGAAAGCCAGAGCCTCTGACTCGCGGAAGGCGATATCGACATTGTCAACGTCATGCGCCTGAAGAAGCTTTAAAATGTCCTCAGTGCAGTTGAACGCAGCGTCGCCGTCGGTGCTGTCGGGACGGACGCCAACCCAGATCGTGACGGGGCTGGTGACGTCCTCGCCGAGACCATCCTCGGTCTCCTCCTCCCAACGGAAACAAACGAGGTCGACGGAGGTGTGCTTGATATGTTTGCGGTCAAGGAGTTCCACCGTCTTGGAACGAATGTCAGTCCGCCGATTGCTACGCTTTGAGAAAGTCACGAACCTTATCTCGAACCGTTGCCCATAAGTTGTTATGTCCAAACTTGGGATGCTCGTAGACGGGAAGAAGCTGTATTTTGCGAAGGTCGCCCGATGGCCCAGTCGGTGGTGTGAAGATATTCGTTGACGACCTGAAGATCAATTTGGGCCCGGGCTTCCTCTCGCCGCGAATCCCATGGTAATAGAGATGAGCCTCAAGTTTGGGAACGCCATGACGAGACGAGTCGAAGAAAGTAGCACTAGACGAGTCGTCGCTATCCCAAAGCTTGAGATCTTCGTACGTCCCGGAATCACTAGAGCTGAACGAGGGACGCCTGAACTGCTCGTCGCAGCTTTGGTTAAAAGCGTCACTAAGAACATGCTGGTCCCAGTCGATGGCTAAAAGGGGATATGAGTGGGTCAGTATAGGAAAAGACCAATAAAACCCAAAGGGACTCGCATTTTTCGGTCCTAGACATAGCGAAGAGTGAGTCATCAGGAAAACCCCCCGCACTGTATTAGAGCTAGTTAGCAATAAATATGTCGTCTGCGTGCCGCAGTAGGGGCTCGCGCAGCGCTCAATCCAGCTTGTGGTCACTGGGAGTTCGACTCTCCCAAGGTTTCTCTAGGATGGCCTCCCAAGTGGCCTCCCCACTTAAATCTGGGCAGGATTGTTATATCTACGGATACAGAGATACAAGCGGAGGATAAATTTGCTTTCTAATACCGGTTTTAGTAGAAAGAAAATCATGTTTTCATCTTGAGGTCCGTGCGACATTGCCTAGCTTGCTCAATCTTCTAGAAAGCGTTGGACGCTGAACTACGAGAGCATCCTCTCTGAATATAGCTTGCAATGCGATTCATTTGGGCGTGACTTGAGCCAGCTCTAGCTAAGTCGGGGCAGGGACTCCATATTTTGTTTGTGTGCCGTAGTAGGGGTTTGCGCAATGCTCAGTCTGAGTCACCTGACTGGCACCGATCTGGAAGGGGTTAGGGTTCGGGTACGATCTACAATGTATCTGGTTAGCAACTAATCCCTGTTATCAGACCTCTGGAAAGACAACGGTGAGATATGTAGCCATATCTGTTTGTGACACGTGGAACTGACCTCCTTACTGCTCCCCTTATCGCGCGCCCAGCGAACACAAACATGCCTACCTGGCAAGAAATCGTAGCCGACAAACGAGCACAGCGGGCCGCCGGGGTCCCCAAGGACTGGATCGTGACTTCTCCGTCTGCCGACGTACTTAATGTGATTGACCTTCCTCGAGAGTGCGGCTTACTCAGCGCGAGGGAGCTTGAGGTCACCGAGACGACTGATGTCGACGTCTTACTCAAAAAGCTGGCTTCTGGCGAGTGGTCCTCGACTGAGGTCACTACGGCGTTTTATAAGCGCGCGATCATCGCTCATCAGGCCGTATGTTCTTCGCTTCGCTGTGAGTTTCTTTCGTTGCCTGATCGTATTGTACATAGGTAAATCCTCTGACCGAAATCTTTGTCGAGAAGGCCCTCGCTCGTGCAAAGTGGTGTGACGATCAACTCAAAGCGAATGGAAGGCCTGTAGGGCCATTGCACGGCCTACCGATCTCTCTGAAAGATCAACTTAAGATCAAAGGGCTGGAGACCAGCATGGGTACGCCGGCCTGTGGAAATCACTAGCCACATAGTTGCTCAAACCAACTAGGATATGTTGGTTGGCTTGGGAGACCCGCGGAAGAGGACTCCGTGCTCACAGAAATCCTTTATGAGGCTGGCGCTGTACCATTTGTCAAGACGAACGTCCCACAGACCTTGATGGTGCGAATTGTCATTGCGTACCCTATAGTGAATTAATACATTCGTCAGTGGGGAGAGACATACAACAATATCTTTGGTTAGTCTAGAACGTCTGTTATGTTGACGGAAAGTTAATGTCTCACCAAGGACGAACCCTCAACCCCTACAATCGTAACTTGACATGTGGCGGCTCCTCAGGTGGCGAAGGCGCTTTGATAGCTATGAAGGGGAGTCCACTTGGCATTGGTTCTGACATCGGCGGGTGAGCGAACTATGGAGTTGATAGGTCTCCTGAAGCCAAACACCCTCCGTGCATATAGGTCTATTCGCATCCCTGCTGCCATGTGTGGTGTGTATGGTCTGCGACCCTCGTATCATCGCATCCCATACTACGGTGCTGTGAACTCCTTGGACGGCCAGGATTCTTTACCTTCCGTCTTTGGCCCATTGTCTAACAGCATCAGTGGTATTAAGGCGTTTATGAAAGCCGTTATCGGTTCAAAGCCGTGGACGAAGGACCCCTTGGCTTATCACAAACCTTGGGTCGAAAGCGAGTATCAGCTCTCAGAACACGGTGGCGGAAAGAAGCTCGTATTTGGTATCATGTGGGATGACGGAATCGTCCTCCCTCACCCGCCCATTATTCGCGCTCTGGAAGAGACCAAGAAATCTCTCATTGCGGCTGGTCACGAGGTCGTTGATTGGAAACCTCACCGTCACAAGGACCTCGTGCGTGTGCTGGTTAGCATGCCATCTAATCTATGTCGTATATGGGAGAGAACCCTTATCACGCGCTATAGTTCGAGATCTTCACTGCCGTTGGCGAGGAAGATTTTCGACTTGCACTAGATCTGACGGGTGAGCCTATCATGTACAGCATGGCCAACGTCGAAAAGGGTCCATACACTCCGCCGTTCCCGAAGGACGGTATCTCCGCCTTCCAACTTTGGCAGGTTCACAAACGGAAGCTCGCCCTTCGCAAAGAGTACCTCGATCGCTGGCAGGCGACTAGAGCAACGACATCGACAGGCCGTCCCCTCGACGCGATCATCACCCCCGCAGCCTGCGGCGCATCTGCTCCTCATGGGCAAAACAAGAACAAGTGGGTAGTATCATAGCCCTGTCCAGCGTGATGCCGATCTAGCTCTCTAGTTACATAGCGTACACAAGCGTCTACAACGTGCTCAACTACCCCTCTCTGATCTTCCCCGTCACCAAAGTCGATCCGGCCGTGGATGTGAAAAGGTCTGCCCATAAATTCTTCAACGAGGATGACGAGGCGTGGTACAACCTTTGTGAGCACCTTATTCATCTCCTCAGTATGTCAGCTCGATAGCTACCTCATATAGACGAGCCAGAGACGTGGCGTGGTGCACCTGTAGCTCTCCAACTTGTCGGACAGCCGTATGACGACGAAGCGATCGTTGGGATGGCAGAGATCGTCGATGCAGCCCTTAAAGCCTAAGGTCTAAAGCTTGAGGTGGGAACCGTACCAAGTGTTTTGAGTGGAATATAAGCAGTGACGCCCGGAAGATCGGCTGTATTGTTATCGTCGTAAACTACGATGTTTACTGAGTTTGAACCACTCCATTTTGAGGACAGAAATTTTGGGCCGACCATCCACCGATTGCATGTGAACGGATATCAGACGCTGCAGTGACTCGGAGAACATGAGTTAGAACTGTCGACCAGTGATCTGTCGCAGTATTGTGTAAACCACTCAGACATGCGTCGATACGAAGCTTAGCTCCGACTGCGATTACGAAAACCTCTTATCAACGTTAGTTTTATTCAAATATTCCGAGCCTTGAAGCGTTGGCGTGTGGGCTACTACTTAGTGTCTGTCAATCGTTGAACGTCGATCACTGATCTCCCACAGCCAAAGCCATCTAAATTTTCATGCCAAAGAGAGGCCACGGCGTTGCAGCGGTCCGCCAATTGCAGCTTCCAGGGCTGGGGCATTGCGTTCAATCCTTCGAACTCCTGCCCTGACTTTGTGCGAGACTGCGGGTGACTGCCGAACCTCCAACGAAGATGTTGGGCTGAAAACTGTCGTAAACTTGTATAATACATGGTATGGTGTAAGGGTAGGAGTGCAGGGGAAACGCCATGCCAGAACAGTGCTGAGTGCTGAGCAGTCGTGAGATGACCTCACAGTCCATCGATCACATCGAAAACGAGGTGTGCGAAATCTTGCTGTGTACCCTGTCCAGCATGCACGGCTCTCCACAAGCGATACGCGCCACGAATGACTTCGCGCACACCGTCGTCTTCTAGACCGCCCAACGCGGTCACGGCTGGTCTGCAACTGCCGCTCTTTCTTTCGCCATCATCAGTTGGTTTTGCCCTGAGTAGGAAAGGAGACATGGGTTTTGGCGGCCCGCTGCCGTCACGATCGCTCTCTACACCGCATCCGTCCGAACTTTGTGAGGACGATGCCTGTTCGCTCGCGCTAAGCAGCGACCGCGCAACGCTGTCATCGTCTTGGCTTCCGCCCTCGGTCTCCGTGTGCTGTGAGACCATCTCGTCGAAGTTGCAGTCTGGTGGTGACCGTGGCGCAGACACGGGTCGGATCGTCCACGAGCCTAGGTCGAGCTGGCCGAGGCGCTGCGCAAGCGTCGCTGGGGACGGTGGTTCGCGAGGTCCATTGCGAGGGCGTATCATCGTTGCCGCGGGGATAGGGAGCGGTTCTTCGGGCGCCGGGACAAGCTTGCGGACCAGCCGATGATGGGGTGGCGTCGGGATCGTCGAGTCGGCGGTGCCTGCGGACATAAGAGGCAACATTTCAAGAAGGCGTCTAGAGCGGCAATAATTGACTGCACCTTGGACTGAGGAGTATTGCGCCCAGTACGCGTCCTCTTCGTTGTCCGGTGTGGCTTTATCTGCACTTGTGGCGTGCAGAATGGGCTCGGTATCCTCGCCATCCGGCGCGCCGTATGAGTTCCAGTAAGTATCATCGTCAGCTTCAGCGGACGGGGACCGAGGGCTATCGGGGTAGTCAGGAGATACCTCGAGCATCCCGATGGAGGATAGCGCGCCGTCGAGGGTAGAGTGCGTGGTAGGAGGGAAAGGCATGAGACCGATGTCGTGGAACCTCCAGGAACTGTCCGACTCTTCCCACTCGAATATAGCACGGAGACCGTCGGCACCTAAACATCGGAGGTGAACGTGTGCAAACGTGCTCTCTCCATCCGCAAGGTAGGCGACATCTAGATGATTCTCGAGGCCGTCGAAGGGCTTGTGGACAGTTTCCAAGAGCGCAACTGCGCGATCGCGTGAAGCGGCGTCCCAGGTTAGGTAGGACGGATCTGCTGGTTGTATTTCAAGGAAGACGTGGCGCTGAAGGAGGGTGCGTGAGAGTAGATGAGAAGGAATCGGATTTTCGAGCTCGGAAGGGGGGACGATGTACTGGAGGATAAGCTGGACGTGGTAGGGCAAGATGCGGGAAGGTGCCATGGTGACCTGGGGTAGGATGCGGGGAAAGAAAGTTGGGATTAAGTACGCCAATCGGGGTCAGGGTTACCCGGCCGTCGCAGGTGGCAGCAAGCCTTGCCGAGGGTCTCATGTCGTTCCGATTCCGTAGTCGGCGACTTATCCGGAAGCTCGCGAAGTCTTCGGTAGATCTTTCTAATCAAACGTGCCACGTGGTCCATCATCCATGCCGAGCCGGTCCTTTCTCTCCACCTCTGACACTATCGTCCGCAACGACGAGATTCCGGTCGCTGCCGCCAGTGCTACTCACATTTCCTGACCATGCGTTCTTTGATTCCCGTCCTCTTCCTCCTCCCCGTCGCTGCCCTCGCTCAGGTTCGTCGCCGAGAAAAAAAAGCCGTGTCGCGTGCATAATGTCGTTTCCTCATTCCTAGAGCCTCTCGACCTCGTTCATCACCACCCAAACACTCTCTGGTACAAATCGCCAGCTCGTGACGCAAACTATTCCCGTTGTCGTCACTATCTCTCCGACACCGAGTGGCTCTGCCGCTGCCTCCGGTAACGCAACCACAAACGGCACCGCCTCTGCAACTGGCTCGTCCAACAGCACGAGTTCCAACAGCACTACAACATCGTCGACATCATCTACACCCGGCCCCACAATTGCTGCTTCAGCTGTCAACGGTGGAGGAAACGAGCCAGGCGGCGCCCCCTCCCCGGGAGCAAGTGGTGCGAATGGCATTTTTGGCCCGGACGACAACCACATCAGCAGTGCCACGCTCGTACACGCAGCCACCTTCCTTGTCACAGGCGTGGGCGTCGTGGCTGGCGCATGGCTCGCGCTAGCGTAGTTGTGTGGAAGATATGCATGACCATTACGGACTTTAATGGACATTCCGTTGGATTGTTTTCGCGCTGGTTCCCGCTCTCGGACCTTTCGGGTCATTTAATACATGCTCCTCCTCCCATTCGGACAAGCGCATTTGTTATACTACACCCTGCACCTCCCGCAATGACATTGGCACCACGCCGCCTATCTTACGACAGTATATATGCCTAATACGGACCGATTTTTCGCCCGGGAGGATGAGTGGTCTAGTAGTGATCACGTTGGCCTCATCAACTTCTTCTTTAATCAGTGCACTACCTGCAACCGGACGCGCTAGCGTCTGGGGGGCCGTACGAATTTACAAAGCGACAGCTCATAGCCAGGGTCGCCATAATAATGGGGGGATGGGGGGGCACATATCGTAGGAGGTATGTGCATGACAGGAAGGTGCAAGCACCCGTGATAAGTACCTAGTAAGGTAAACCAGGCACAGAAGAAGGGTCCACAGGTAGTGGATGTAAGAGGGGGCCATGTATGAGTACAGGCCTAAGGAGAAGGCCGAGCGGCCTGGTCGGATTGATGTTGCTGCCATCAACACCATACGTGTTCCCATCACGGTTCTCCGACATCAACAGGTGTGGTGGATTTGAGGGGCGGTGAGAGGGCCCACAAGAGGCGTGGTCACTGTTGCTGGACAGGACGGAAGGGGAAGGCACAGGGTCTGTGCATGGGTGGGTAGGCCAGTCAGGTGACCGGCATTGAGATGGCGAGGCAGGAGGGCCTCCCAGCCATAGGTGTGGGGCGGAGGGGGCTGAGTTGGGCAGCCAAAAAGGGTGGGTGGTGCTCCGGAGAAGAAGAAGGGAGGATGGGGAAGGCGGCCAAGGAAGTCGTCGGGGTCGCCAGAGGTTAGGGTGGGTGGTGGCAAGAGGCAACACGATCTGGCCTCATCAACTGAATGGCATATAAGTCCTATGCATCTCCTTGCCCCCAGTATCGCCTTTTGTCCGTCGCCGTCAGTCATACCTGGAAACTATCCCGCCTTTTGCACTCGTATCAAGTCATGTCGGATGTACAAGTTGCCAAGAAACAGAAGCAGTCAAAGGTATGGCCTTCCTCACCTGTTTTTGCGCTGTGCTAAACATGCTCTTCCACAGCTCATTGGTACCCACAATGGTACCTTCCATTGCGACGAGGCTCTTGCTGTGTTCTTACTCCGCCTTACTTCGACCTACCGCAATGCGGGTGCGTAAAACCTTGTGACACCATCCCTCTCGAGTTCTCATTATCGGCAGATTTGAAACGAACCCGTGACCCCGCCGTCCTGGACACTTGCGATATTGTGGTCGATGTCGGTGCTGTGTACGACGAGTCCAAGCAGCGTTTTGATCACCATCAACGTGGCTTCGAAGAGGTCTTTGGTCATGGCTTCGTTACGAAGCTCTCTTCCGCTGGTCTCGTTTACAAGTGGGCCCTACGTTCCGATCTTGTCGTTGTACTACTAACGCCTGGAAGGCATTTTGGCCGCGAGATTATCGCAAACCACACCCAGCAGTCGCTCGACGATCCTAAGGTTGAGACGTTGTGGTTGAAGCTTTATAAGGTGCGTGTCCACCCCGCCTCCTTTATATAGGATGTAACGGGACTGCAGGAATTTATCGAAGGCATCGACGGCATTGACAATGGCGTTCAGCAGTACCCAGCTGACATCTCGCCTCGCTATCGCGTCCGCACTGACATCTCGAGCCGCGTTGGGTGGCTGAACCCGGCTTGGAACCAGCCATGTGACGGTGCGACGGTCGACGTAAGACTTACCTTAACTATCACAGTCCGTTGTCTGATCGGAGTCTCCAGACCCTATTCGCGAAGGCTTCCAAGATGACTGGCGAGGAGTTTCTTGAGAGACTTGACTACTACGCCAATGCCTGGCTTCCTGCTCGCGACCTTGTCGTCGCCGGGCTTGACAAGCGCTTGACAGCCGACCCCAGCGGTCGTATTGTCCTCTTCGAATCCTTCTGTCCCTGGAAGGAACATCTATTCGAGCTCGAAGCTACTCAAGGTATCGCGGAGGAAGAGCAGCCTTTCTACATCGTCTACCCGGATGAGATGGGCGGTAATTGGCGCATCCAGGCCGTCCCCGTGTCGCCGGAGAGCTTTGCGAGCCGCAAGGCGCTGCCAGAGGCCTGGCGCGGGGTGCGTGATGACACGCTTTCAGAACTATCGGGCATCCCAGGCTGCATCTTCGTCCATGCTTCGGGCTTCATTGGCGGGAACAGGACGAGGGAGGGTGCACTCGCGATGGCTAAGAAGTCTCTCGATATTTAAGCGCGGATCGAGAAGGGTGTGTGCCAACAGCTAAGGGTCGTTCTGGTGCTCAGCACCATAAAGCCCCTCGTCCAACGACGTGGATGTTCACGAGCCATATGCGCTCGAACTGCAGACGCAGTTGTCTGTTTGATCTGCCATCCTTATCCCTTCAACGGGGCGCGTCCCGTCCTGTTTTGAATGACCTATGCAGTGTGTATTCGTCGAGTAGTTCCGTTGTAGCGAGAATGACCAAATCACCATGACTTTACCCACCTGTCCACTTGTCCATCCACCCATAGTACTAGTGCCGCCGCCGGATCGGACCCGTGCGTCTGTTGGCATCTACTTCCATGTCCATCGAAAAGCCACGTGTGCTGCTAACAGTGAGTAGGCCGGATTGTCGTCGTATTTCATTTCTGAGAATTGCCTCAGAACGACGACGGGCCACCCGGCCCCGATTCACCATATATCTATGGTTTATACTTACATCTGACCCGGGAACTGGGTATGATCGGTTGATGCTGGGAGTCCAGGCTGCACCTGACACTTTTCAGGATGGGAGGTGAAGGTCGTCGTTCCTAGTAGCCAGAAGTCGTGGATCGGTATCGTACCGTCTCGCCGCAACGCCCCTTCCTACTCACCGTTCTTGCCCAGGCAAGGCGTATCAAATCCATGACACAATTCGTGGACGCTATTATTACCCCAAAGACCCTAGTGCGTGCTCACTGACTTTCTTATGCCACGTTGCTGATCCAAATTTCTGCACAAAGACGGTCATGGAGAAGTATCCGAGGTCTCACGTCCGTTGAAGGAGGGAGAGGTCGCTGAGTGGGTGTTGCTGGACGGCACCCCGGCGACATGCACAAATATCGGTCTGCACAACCTCTACTACGGAGAGATCGATCTCTTGGTGCGTAACTCTCTTCGGTGCTCAGCAGACGTAAATGTCACCAATGTGCCGCTAGCTTTCTGGACCCAACTTTGGACGCAACACATCTGGTGAAGCACGCTTCATGTTGTCCAGCGCATCAATTGACATGCTTTGATCAAGCGGCCTTTGTGCTCTCATCCGGGACCATCGGGGCCGCGCTGTCCGCCTCTCTTTCCGGAACGCGCGCCATTGCTCTCTCGTACGGTACCGTCAAGCATCGACCGCCAACGGAATGGCACGCACCAGCGCATAACCTCGGGTTGCGCATTATCCAGCGGCTCTGGAAGAATTGGGGAGCGGACATGGACGGCCTACGAGAGGGCAAGGTCGACCTGTATAACGTGAATATCCCCATGGTCGAGGCGCTAGCTACCGCCGAGGGCCTCCCCGTGCTCTGGACGCGCATTTGGCGCAATACCTACGGCCGGCTTTTCAAGGCTGACACGTTAGACGCGAAGCCTTCGCCCGACGTGCCTGCTGCTGGGCCGGGCGTGTCTGTTACGACAGAGGGCGGAGGAAGAGAGAAGGTCTCGAAGCAAGAGATCAGCAGACTGGTGTTCAAGTTCTCGCCAGACATGAGTGGTCTCATCGGCTCAGGACCGGATGCGCTCCCTGAAGGCTCCGATGGGTGGGCGATAGAAAAAGGTTGGGCTAGTGTGACACCGCTGCGCGCGAGCTTCGCAGAGCCGGAGGCAGGGGATGTCTTTCTGGATGGTGCGACGATCGAGGACAGGTTCATGAAGTTGAAGCTTTAGATTGGAGATCTTGTATGTCGATTAGCCCAAGGAGCAATACGCGAGATCTAACGTAAATTTTTCCACCAGACTTGCTTCTGCTCCAACGGAGCGCTGTGAGAGAAGGGGACGTGAGCATCTGGACTCTTCTTCCTGCACATGACTGCGTCCTCAAGTCCATGTGTCTGCCTACGTCTTCGTGCGGAGCAATGGCTCCCAGATAGCCGTTGCAGTGACACAGGTGGTAGCAGGGACATTGGTTTATAAGTGCTTACCCCATCTTGTACGGTGTCTGATCGTTTTCTGGCTACCTTGTAAAGTATGGGTCACCATTTGTTCCAGTTGGACTGCTGATTTTAGAGAGGTTAAAGTCGAGCGGACCGCGACAGTACTAGTAGTACTAGTACTGTGGCTAGTATCTCGGCTTCGTAACTTGTGTCTTCTCTGAAACCTGGTGAGCTGTCGAGTGTATCGTATGCAATCCGAATAACAGCGGTACAGCCTGTCAGGTTCAGATAACCTGCCGAAGCAATGGCCCGCAGCTCTATCGTCTCAAATCTCCGAGGACAGGATAGTGTATTTTCACGATTAGATGTTCGTCACGCGTAGTGCTAGGTTTTTATGGACTACGCTGATGTTCTCGGATTGACAACTGAGGCTAAAGCCGAAGGAGGGCAGGGTTACCTGTTGAATGTCAATGAGCAGCGCACTTTAAAACCTTTACAATGTCAGCCTATATAATCTGTGCTACAGACAGACTGGTGCGCTTGTCTTCTTACTTGGTCCCGAAAATGATCCTGCTTGCTGCCACCTCTCTGGACTCGATCTTGGACACGGTACATCATGTGTGCTACGTTTCGTGGCACAGAGGCAGTCAGTGGTCTATAACTAGTGTGTCTAGTCGCCTTCACTTTTCCATCTGTTTCATTAGGCACCCTGTTCTCCCACACGACGCCGCCGTCAAGCTCGGACTACGAACACAATTCTAAAAGTCACATAAAGCGAGGTATACGCATCGCCCAGCACCCCTGGTAAACTTGGGAGCAGATGAAGGTAACACCCGTTTTAACTTGAAGGAGCGAGTTCAGCCACTAGGGGTGGAAATCTTCTGGGAGGATCCAATATTGGAGAAGAGATTGTCATAAACCAGACTATGATTCTTAGCAGGAATCATGTAGCTGGCAACGACTCGGAGAGGTAGTCAGGTAATCCTAGAATCGTACAGAACATTGTGACCGACATCTTAAAGTCTGGCGTGACGCATGGACCTCGCGCTTATAAGACCGGAGAAAGAAGGCAAGAACACGTGAAGTCCTCAGAACGTGTTAATTGCTATAGTACATAGAACCAAGAGAGCTCCGAGGTGTGAGAACAAGTACACGTCCCGGTACGGACTGTGCTTTGATGAAGCCGAAGACACGACAGTAGGTATATTTTGTCTGCGGTAAACCTTCAGAGAGTTAAGGTCCCAGCTCGCATTCTACGATCGAGGATAAGCAAGGACAAATTTTGGAAGATAAGCGAAGCACGTACAATGAAGTTCGACGGATCCTGCAAGCGTTCGGGACACGTCCCGGGGCATCCAGACGTCGCATAGGAGTTGCCAGCCCAGTCGCCACAGAACGTGATATCTGATATGATAAGTTCAGGCCTACATGCGAACCAGAAAAGCAACATACCGAATATGATGTTATGATTATAGAAGAAACTGCTGATATTGCAGTTGTCGGGTGCAAGCGCGGCGACGGGTTCTCCCCACCCACTTGGGTCAGGAGTCCCGTCAAATATGTCCTGAGGAACGGCCACGCGATAGAAAGACCCTTTCAGTCCGTATCATGAGTGTAGCGTCGCGGATAACGAAGCAGGCGACGTACAAACAGCAATTCCATCATCGTCCCACTTCATGGCGAATACGCCGCCACTTTGCGCATCGAAGTCTGGCCCATAGGATGCGCGACTCCATTCAATGACACCGCAGCCAGGAAGGTTACCCGCACCACCGGCCTCGCAGTTAGTGTTGTTGACCCCGTTAACTTGCTTGTACAAATGAGGTAATGAAGTGTCAACGGCGTCAGTACACACGTACACCGATTGTCCCCGTGAAAGGGATCGCGTTTGGGGTTATGCTGCAGTTCGCCTGCGTATGCCAAGTGACCTGATTATGTGCGTTGTCGTGCACACCCTCGATGATGTCGATCTCGCCGGACTGAAGATTGGGCTAAGTTTAGTGCAGTCGATGACGAGGCGCGTGCGTACGTACTTGAGGCCATATACCAGTATTGCCCAGGGTCCAGAATGCGGGCCACACGGCTGCGGATGAAAATACGCATTGATAGGAGGGTGTGCGTTTTGCACACTCACCACAGCCCCATGGTGCATGATTAGCGTCAAGGATAAAAAGACCGGTGTTATAGGTAACCTTGCTGGACACGCGGACGCTACGCTGTTGTGAGCTTGGTAGTAGAAACATGAGATTGGATGCACCTCATTCGATTTTGTCCTAAAGGCAACCACGTCGTATCGTCCCCTTTCATTATGACTGTATTTCTGTCCGAGATATACGAAAGGTTGTTGGCCGCGGCGGTTGCGTTGTCCACATAACTGAGCAGATTTCGACCCTTCTCTCAAAAGCAAAGATAAGGAGCTTACTTTACCGTCCCACTGTTAGGCGGGGTAGGTATACAACCGAGGGACAAAATACGTGTGCGTACTGTGTTGGGTCACCACCGGTGTAATAAACGAAGGAGCTGACGGAGCCTCGATGTTAGCAGACACCTAAAGTAAAGCACAAAGCGCACTCACTCAAAGAAGTTTGTGTGGTCGTAGGTATCCTGAAGTACCCAGATAAAGCTTGTCCCGTCCGAAGATGTTACCGTGCCATTGGTCGAGGTGTTGGTTGCACGGACGCTGAGTGGGTTATAGGAATCTGGTGGAAGCTGCAGTCGTGGTCGAGACAGCGGTTCCCAAGCAACGTTCGGATTTTCATCGGGCGATACCGCTAAGGCCGGCAGCGCCGCAAACGCGAGCAGAAAGACCGTGAGGAAAAGGTCGTGAAACATAGTAATCGTACGCCTGAGCGTGTGGTTATAAGCAGTCAGGCGAGAATCCTTCATGGCATTGAGACGGAATTGGGGAGTAGAAGTAGCTATCGATATGAAGCGCCAGCGGGTGACAACGTGTCTGGCGCGAGGAAAGGTCGAGCCTCGATGGAGCGATGACAGATCTGTGCTTTGTGCTCGTCGCAGCGAAACAGAACAATCCCGGAAACCGTTGGTGCTTCCCACAACACGCATCATCGGACCGAAGCGTGCGACACGCAGCCGCCTCGAGGCATTCTGTTTCATGGCCTGTCTCCCCGCCAGAAAGGCGTGTCGGACACGGTGTCCAACACTGCGTAGAGAATCGGATGCGGGTGCGCTCAAGCCGAGTCGGGAACGGAAGCGCCTCGCTGTTATACTGCAAGGCTCGTGACCGCGTCATCTCTCCCAACTCAGACATCATGATGCGGCGGAAAACGATGGTGCATTTTATGTGCTGGGCGGACATATATCCATAGGACATGATGATGGCATGAAAAAGTACACAACACAAAACATAGCGATCGAACGGCACATTCACCGGTAGCGGCGGAGGCTGAGGGTGTTGTGCTTTTTCCAAGTGGCGTACTGGCGACTCTTGTTGTGGAGGTGACCCTTGCCGATGCCGCGGTTCTAAAGCCAAGCTGAGGAAACGCTGCGTAAGATCTGCAAGCACTAACCTTCTTGCCGGTGCTGGTTAGGCCACGAGCCTCGCGGCGCTTGTGCACGGGGTTGGCGATCCAGTTTATCTTGGGGTCACGGCGGACCTGTCGGCACGTCAAGTAAATCCGGCAGGATAATACTAAACTCGCTACCCACCGCCTTGTGGTTGGGGTCAACAAGAATGACCTCGTAGTACTTGTACACGCCGTCCTGGTTAATCCAGTACGAGTTGAGAACGCGAAGGTTGCCGCAACGTCGACCGACGCGCTCCTCTGCGACGCTCCTCAAGCTACGCTGGAACTTGAGGTGGTTGACACCCTGACGAACGGGCTTGCCGTATGTTGCACCTAATACGTCCAATGAGTTTCACTAACCGGAACGCACTCGGAGGGCAGCATATACTGACCCTTAGGGACATGTTTCTTGCGATTACCACGACGAACACGGACGCGGTAGATAACGTAGCCTTGCTTGGCTTTGTAGCCAAGCCGGCGAGCCTTGTCGGGGCGCGAGGGGCGGGAAGCACGGTGTATGACATTCAGCTGGCGGTACTCCCAGCAACTGCCACATGGATCAGCGAAACGGGAGTGAGACTCAACGGCGAACGCACCGGACGCGGAGAAGGAAGCGGAGGACATCTGACTGCTTCTTCTTGTAGAGTTCGCCGATGTACTTGTACGCGCCCATCGTACTGGATGGAAAAGAGAGCAAGGGTCAGCGGCCCATCCTGTCACCCGTGAGCCCGACAAGCCATCCGCCCCGTTCCGCGTCAATCCACCGCTTCATAACGCTATAGAGCGAGCGTGCAGAACGCGAGCTATATCCCGGACGTCCAGAAAGAAGCCAGCACTCGCCTAGATATCGTTGCCTTGAGGGAGGGGAGGTAGGGTTGGTCGGTCAGCTAGCGACGAAGTGAATGCGGGCTCAGAACAGTCGCGTGCCGAGTGCTTGGCTCGGCAATTGCCGCGTCCGTAGATTGAAATTTCTTCCTTATATCCCAACCTTATTTTCTATGGGAGGCGTGTAATCATGACAGATACTAGTGTCGTACAAAGCATGCTTTTGAATATGTCGTATAAAAACATGGGTACCGAGAAAATCAGAAGCCACTAGCCGCCGGGTCTGCGTAACCTTGGTCGTACGATTCGGGCGCCTGTTGGTACGCGGCCGTTTCGTCGACGGCGGGCGTGACATGTTGCGGGATTGCGGGCTCGCGCTGCTCAGACGTTGGTTCCGCGACGATTTTGTCAATAGGTGGCTCGAGGATTTGGACGGAATCAGGGAGCGGCTTGGCCGGGCCAAGTTCGCCCTTCGGATCCCAGCCCTTCATGCTAAGGTGCGAGTTAGCCGCGAAGGGACCAGTCAAAAATTGATAACTCACATCTTGACCTTGATACCAAGAACACCCTGACGGAGAAGGACGTGGCGGACGGCATAGTCAACGAAGTCACGGGCAGGTTGGCCGGAGTGGATCATGAACCCGTCGGTAAACTTCATCGACTTGGCGCGCGCAGCACGGAGCTTTCCAGAGACGACAACTTCACACCCCTTTGCACCGGACTCCATGACGAAACGAAGCACTCCATAGCATGCACTACGCACAACCGATGAGGATAATCCAGCCACAAGTCAGACTGAGCAACGCACCGTCGGATGGCGAGACCGCCAAGAAGCTTGTAGCGTAAACTCTCGCACTGTGCAACGGCAGACAAACCACGGTGCAGAACCTTCTCAGCGTAAAGCTCCAGGGAGTTCTCCGGGAATTTGAAGCGCTTTTGGACAAGGGCCGTGAGCTCACGAATGCGGCGGCCCTTCTCGCCGAGAACCTCTTGTGTATGAGTCGCACGAATGATGATCTAACGCAACCTGCTCATATCAAAGCTCATCGGACACAAGAGGGTTCGCGCACCTCCGTGCGAGCGTGAGTTACGCGAACATCACAGCCAGAGTAACCCTCTTCAGCAAGTTCGCGGGTGAAGAACTCGTTGAGCTCGGCGCGAAAAACTCCATCGGCCACAAACTTGCGCTTCTTGCTAATCTGGGCGGACATCTTGAGGAATGGGCAGGAAGTACCAGAAGCGACTACAGAAAGCAAAGATCAGCCTCGCGGTCTCAACTTTGTCCATCCGCCCGCTACACGGTCCATCCAGCCTCCTCCACAGCGCTTATTCGCTTAACCGCCCTCCCGACCCCCAATCAAGCATCCTAGCAGCCATCTTGACGAGGGTAATGGTAGATAAACTCACTCGGACGGTGTTGACGAGGTCGACAGCCGGGACAGTATACGCTAATCTCCAGATGACGAACGCGGGTTCTTGGCGAGGGGCCCAGACATCACGTGCGCCCATTCACGCACTCTTCAAAAAGCCCAAGGTCGATGCAAAAAAGGGTGTGGCCCTCTTTCCATATCCAAGTGAGTGCTTGTCCCTCCTCATCCGTCACAATGAAGAGCGTTGTATCAATCAACCACCCCTGGCACCTCTTAGTCGAAACAACGTCTCAGGCGAGCCTGTCGCGTTTCTGACATGAACGACTTTCTGAGCCTTCCTTTTCACCTTTGCCTCGTTTTCGTTCCCACCTGACTCCTCATGTCGTAGTGCACCGATCTAACTCCAGTCGTCAAGCCGTCAAGCCCAAATATTGATTCTGTGTCTGTCGAGGAGTTTTCAGCGCCGATAGGTTTGGGTCGTTTGATCTTGACCCTAGCCTGTGAAGTTGGTAGAGCACATGGGCACGTCTCTGCCTATAAAGGTTATTCCATCCACGTAGACCTACCTTATCACTTTCTCCCCTCCCTATCGTTCTTTTCCTGTCCTATAGCTGTATCATATGCCTACCTGGCAAGAGCTTGTTGCCGACAAACGCGCCCGTCAGGCCGATGAGACTCCTAAGGATTGGTTAATCGTTCCGCCCCCAACGGATAGACTCAATGTCGTGGACTTCCCTAGAGAATGCGGCCTGCTCTCCCCAAAGGAAATAGAGATTACCGAAACCAGCGATGTCGACGTATTGCTAC
This sequence comes from Vararia minispora EC-137, assembly GCA_022160365.1. Taxonomy (NCBI): domain Eukaryota; kingdom Fungi; phylum Basidiomycota; class Agaricomycetes; order Russulales; family Lachnocladiaceae; genus Vararia; species Vararia minispora. Next base: position 18,700 of record MU273526.1, read on the forward strand.
GGAATCTGGCATCGGGTGTGTTGTCCTCGGTCGAGGTCACGACTGCTTTCTACAAACGTGCAATAATTGCGCACCAAACAGTCCGCTATTCATGCTTTTGATGGACTGTGGTCATCTGTCTGATTATATTGGGATACAGGTCAATCCCCTAACAGAGATTTTCGTCAAACGGGCTCTTGCACGAGCGAAGTGGTGTGACGATCAGCTCAAGGCATCAGGTAGACCTATCGGACCATTGCATGGTCTGCCTATCTCTCTGAAGGACCAAATATGTATCAATGGCCTGGAGACAAGCATGGGTATGTCCACCTGTTCATTGTGTACTCCATCCACTCTATGAGGTCAGGCTACGTTGGATGGCTTGGAAAGCCGGCAGAGAAGGACGCTATCCTCACCGAGATCCTGCACAACGCTGGCGCGGTACCCTTCGTCCGCACTAACGTACCTCAAACCCTTATGGTATATGAACTGCGGCCTTCACACCTAAGAGCAGAAGTTGACATCTTTTTAGTGGGGAGAAACTTATAACCACGTCTTCGGTCCGTTGACGCCAGGGGTATACTAGAAGAGGAACTGATGGCAACGTAGGCCGAACACTGAACCCATACAACCGGAAGTTAACTTCTGGGGGGTCATCTGGTGGCGAGGGCGCTCTCATCGCTATGAAAGGAAGCCCACTTGGTGTTGGCTCTGATATCGGCGGGTCAGTCTTTTTCGTCGATGACGCCCTGTGCGATAATCGAGATTATGCACACAGGTCCATACGCATTCCCGCAGCATTCTGCGGCATCTACGGGCTTCGCCCCTCATACAATCGCATTCCCTACTATGGGACCCTCACTTCCTTAGAAGGCCAAGACTCCATGCCATCCGTTTTGGGACCCATGTCTGACAACCTCAACGGCATTAAGGTGTTTATGAAGACCGTCATCGACCAGAAGCCGTGGACTAAAGATCCATCCGCCGTGCATAAGCCATGGATCGAGGAAGAATACCAGCTTTGCGAGCATGGTGGGGGCAAGAAGCTTGTATTCGGTATCATGTGGAACGACGGGATCATCGTTCCCCATCCGCCAATCATTCGTGCTTTAGAGCTTACTAAGAAGGCTCTTCTCATAGCTGGCCATGAAGTCGTGGACTGGGTCCCTCATCGTCATGCGGAGATTACTCGTGTTGTTGTAAGGACGCTCAAGACTTCTCTTGCTACGATTTTCTTCATACCTTGCAGGCGGAAGTCTTTGCAGCCTGCGCGGATGAAGACAGTTCGGAGGCACTGAAACTCACAGGCGAACCTCTCGTACACAACATGGCCGACGTGGAGTTCGTTTCTTCTGATCTTCCTAACGATAGCATCTCTGCGTTTCAGCTCTGGCAGATTCACAAGCGCAAGCTCGCTCTTCGCAAGAGCTATCTCGACCACTGGCAGGCGACCAAGGCCATAACTTCGACCGGGCGGCCCATCGACGCGATTATTGCGCCCGTGGCTTGTGGGGCCTCGATGCCTCACGGAGAGAATCTGCAAGCTTTGCTAACTCTTCGAGGGAGGGTAGTAGCTCATGTCTCGCCTAGCTACACCCAATACACGGGCGTGTTCAACCTACTCGACTATCCGTCGTGCGTCTTCCCAGTCACGCGTGTCGACCCAGCGATCGATGTCAAGAAGCGTGCGCACAGATTCCTCAATAAGAGGGACGAGAGGTGCTACAGGCTTTGTACGTCGTCCATCTTCCTCTGGAATTTACTGTCCCATTTGACTCAACATTGTAGATGACCCAGAACTTTGGCGTGATGCACCTGTTTCCTTGCAGCTCGTTGGACAGTCGTACGAGGACGAGGCCGTAGTTGCGATGACCGGGATTGTCGATGCCGCTCTAAAGGCGCAGAAGTCTACCTTTTCTCTGGACATTCCCAAGGCTAGGTCGTCCTTGTAAAGGGGTTATGGGCTTCAAGGTACCGTAAAGATGACAGTACGAGTTTTCTTGGAAAGGATTTATTGTCCAGGGGGCCGGAGGCCCTATGGCAGACATCATGCCGCTCTAAGTTCCGTACTCAGTCCAAGATGAGGATGTCGTTTGAGTTCCAAGATCGGGCTGATCGGTCCGTGAAGCTAGGTGCTTAGCCGCTATGCGGACTTGCACGGAGAGGGATGCCGATCCGGATTGGGATTCGTCTTGCCAATCCCAATCGTTTCTGTTGGTTTGTCGCGATTTTGCTGTTGCTAGGTCTGTGGTGTCCTTTTATCGAGGGTCGAAGGCGGGTGGATGGTCAAAAGTTGGAGCGTAGGGGGGGTCCGAACACTCGTTTACCTTGGCTGTACTCCATCCGTGCCATGTTTTGGCCTGCTCCTTCTTCACCTCCAATAGCTGCTCTGCTCCCCTACCTCTCTGCAGGTTGGAGCGATGGTCCCCAGCTTGCGGAGCAAAAACCCTGTGGGGAAAACGCTTCCGGTTCGCTCTCTCTGCCTGTATTTGCTATGTACAAGTTAATCTCAGCGTTCAGCGCATGTTTAACCATCGCTTCTCCATTCTTCTGTCCTCATCGCTGGCGCAGTTTTCAAGCCTAGTCAGTGGTCAATATAAGTACAGAAGGGCTGTGGGCTGTATCTGCCCTCGCTGACACCACCGATTATTTACTGCGGGTGTCAACAGGTAGCCGAGATGCGAGTACAATATTTTCCTTATGGTCCGCCCTTTCGCAACAATTCAAGTATTCATCTTGCAAGCCTGAATGTAATCGGGGAGGTAGCCTACCTGAATACGAATGGAATGCGGTGGGACCAGGCCTCCCGGGGAAACAGCCATGCTTCGCTCCGATGAAACTAGTGTCTATTTTGACCGGGGCAGCAGCAATCGGCTCATCTTGGCTAGTGACAAATCGGATTAATAGGACTGCAGAAATTCGTCGTGTTCAATCGTAGTGCTTCTCAACATACGGTTGCGGACCTGGCTTACTTCCGAACCGCTCGCCTTTTGAAGAGACCTCGCATTTCGGAGAGACCTCGCAGATGCGCACTCATCAAATTACTCGAGCGGAAAGTGTGGACGTCAAAGGAAAGGCCCGACAATGTTGCGTCTGAGCATATCCGAGCTGTCGCCAGCTGGCGACTACATTGAGAATCCATGAACCTTCTGAGGACGGAACCCGATCGACCTGCTTATCACGGACACAGTACCTTCCCTCAGTCCCGGAAACTTCAAACCGATGATCTGGTCTAATAGATAAACCAGATGTCGTAGAGCGCAGATCGACAAAGGACGCAAAATGCCAAAATGCCAACAAAAGTAAGGCGCGACACGTTCGGAACATGGAGAATGAGCCGGTCCCCCAACAGGACTCAAAGTTTTGCTTGAGTTGGGCGCACCTCGTTCACAAAGATACCTGCGGCACCCATGCCGCTGCCGATGCACATGCTAGTCAAAAGCAGGTCACCGTTGCGGCGACGCAGCTCTGCGAGACCCGTAACGACTTGGCGGACACCGGCTGAAAATCGATGTTAGACGAGGCGTCGCAAAAAATAATGGAGACGCACTCATTCCCAGAGGATGTGTTAGTGCGATAGAGCCGCCGCTACGCTCGTAATCAGTATGTTTCGCCTGAAATCATCCATATTACACAGTACTTAGGATTGATCTTCTCAAGGGGAATCATTAGTTCCTCGACACAGTACGCGAATTGAGAGGCAAATGCCTCATTAATCTGTACTCTGTCAGTAAACGACGGCATTGGATGTGCAGCGGCGGTGCCTTACTTCGTAGAGGTCGATCTCTTCATTCGAAAGTCCGTATGCGTCGAGTACTTTTGGCACCGCAAAAACGGGTGCAATGCCCATAAAGCGTGGCTCGACGCCGACGACAGCAACGCCGACGTACTTCGCCAGCACCGGCAGGCCCTCTTGCTCCGCGCGCGCGCGCGTCGCAAGCACACAGAGCGCCGCGCCGTCGCCGATACCACTCGCGTTCCCTGCGGTCGTCGAGGCATCGCCCCAGTCGGGGAATACGGGTTTGAGAGCAGCGAGGCCCTCTGCACTCACGCTAGGCCGAATCGTATCGTCAGACGCGAATGTCTTGCCGCGGATCTCTATCGGGATGATTTCGTCGGAAAAGCGTCCTGCCTTAGTGGCCTATATGGACGGGTGAGGACGGCAAAGTCAGGTGATATAGAGCCGGCCGACCTCGAGCGCGCGCGTGTGCGAGATCAGCGCGTACTCGTCTTGCTTCTGGCGTGAAACCATGTATCCCTGTGCCACCATTTCCGACGTCCACCCCATGGGCTATAAGTCGTCAGCGAAGCCCGCAATATTCCCCTTACAGCTCTCACTTGAATACAATCGTAAGCCTGTTGATTCACTGCAACCGCATCCGTGACATCCGGCGTCGGTCTCGGACTGGGGTGCGTCACTGTCGTCAACAGCATGCCAACATATAATCTGAAGAGGTCAAGCGCACTTGAGCGACATGCTCTCGACGCCAACCGCGAGCCCGAGCGAGATCTCGCCTGCCTGAATCGCCTGCGCGATACTGCGGATGGCCATGAGACCCGACGAACATAGACGATTCACGGTCGAAATGGGGACGTGGTCCGGGATGCCCGCTGCGAGGGCCGCCGCACGTGAGACGTAGAGCGGGGACGGCGGGTGACATGTACCTATACACGCCACGGCCGCCGTCAATAGCCGAGACTGTGCATGTAACAGTGCGACTCACCAACGCAGATATCTTCAATCTTTGCAGCGTCGAGCTTGGCCTCCTTCAATGCCGCCTGTGCAACGCGCTATCGGACAAGTAAGTATTCGCAGTAGCGCGCAGCACGCACCTGGAATAGCCCGTGGAGCATTTCGTCGACGGGTACATCCTTAAACTGACCTTTCTTTGCACGGCCCATCGCGGTACGCTTCGCGTACGCAATGACGACGTCGTCCGGCTTCTTCTCGAGCAGTGCGGCGCGCCCGCGCGGGAGCGTCGCAGCGGTCGCCATCATGCGCACGCGGAGGGCGGATGAGGGCAGAGAACGAACAAGGGAGGCCGGTGAATACATGGGTAGACGGGATGCAGCGAACAGGAGGAGAGACACGGGCTAAGGGACGATGTGTGGGGGCTATGGCGAGTGCCGCCGTATATATTTAAATGAGAGGGCAAGGCCGGACCATCGTGGGGTAACGTGAGCGCGAAGCGATCGTTTTCGGCCACTGCCTTGGCTCATCATGCATCCGTCCTGAGATCTGAATTCCGGATCTCGCGATTGTGCTCACACGCGTTGCGTGCTGGAAAAAGCCAAGGACCCGAACGCGGACTAGATTCAGATGGATAGATTCATCTTGATTTCATCTTAGGATTTGAGGCCAACACCCCCTGGGCTCGACTGGATAGCTTTGTATTTGAACCGAACGACGACCTTCACCTTGTCCGTGATCTTGATGTTGGCTTTCGCCTCGATGTTGAAGGCGATCTTGAGGGCAACCGACATCGAGCCTCGAGAACCGGAAACTACAATCACTACGATCAGCAATCGCACGCTCGTACAATAAGCACATAAAGCAGGCGAGGGGACGAGCGAGTAGTGGGACAAAGATAATGAACGCAGAAGGAAAGGCAGAACAAAAGAGCGGTAAAGAAGGGCGGATAATCCAAGCGAGAGGTGGGCGAGAAAGAAAACAAAAGTGGTGCGTTTACGGATGCGATAGGTAGGTGAGTGAAGCAAGGGGCTAGGAGCAGCGGCGCGTGCATCATCATACATACAAATATCCGTCTCAGATAGATATGTGTGGTCCGAGTGCCGACAGTAGACGCGGGCGGAAGAACGAGCAGAAATATGAGTTGTGGCTCATGACAGCCTCTCCCATATTCGCCTTCCCAGGTTCCCCAGGTTACCTACGGTGTTTGGCCTGTCATCCGTGTCACCCGCGTCCGACGGCAGCTGCATCCGCGCCTTCTGCATCTGCGCGTCGCTCAGCTCCTTGTCTCTCTGTCTGAAACAGAAAGAACGCACGTCGAGATCCATCTTGCACTCCCGCATGAGCAGCTGCCTTACAAGCGCGTGCTCGCGTGTCTCTCGGAACTGGTACTCGACGCTGTTCCGACACTTGACCTGGAACTCCGTCGTCGACTGGATGAACCTGCCCATCATGTTGAACTTGGCCCAGTGAATCTTTGTCCGGTCGTCTGGGTGTACGTCCGTGTTACCGGCGTGTGCCTTGATAAGGTCCTGTAGATGTACCTCACTGCGAACCTGTCAGTTCACACAAATATTCATACTATTGAGGTGAATGCAGCGCACAGTGCGGGAATGCTGGCGCCCTTGGTGTTATGCAGCGCCATGCGGTAGGCGCGGTGCGAGCGCACAGATTGCAGCAAGACCTCCCAGCTCTGGAACGTCTTATACAGCCCCGCGCTCTTCCCTTTGAAGGCCTCCATCACCTCATCTCCCGGCAGGGTGACCTTGTGGATCGCAGCGACGAATGCCCGCAGAGCTGAATAGTTGTTATAGTACCGTAGCCTCGCCGCAATCTCGACGACTTTCTCGATCTGTCGTACGCGCGCGCGTGTGCGGTCGTGGCACAGAATGAGAGACACCACCCTGAGCGAACGTCAAGCCTTCGCGGGTTGGGGAGTGGAGTATAAGCGCACCATTCGGCGAGGTGGTAGGACACTTCGAGGAAACGTGCGATGGGGTCGCTTTCGGAGTCTTTCGGACCGGCTACAAGTGTATGTTGTAACCAGTGCCTCGGCTAATGATCCGTCAAGCCTCTCGTCGCACGCTCACACGATGCACTACGCACCTCAATAGCCACAAACAGCTTCGCCTCGATCCGCGTAATCTCCTGAGCGACAACGTCGACATCGATGCGCTCAAGCTGCGCAGCGATGCTCTGCAACTCCCTGATAAGCAGTTTTGGAGTCATCTCCTGTTCTGGCGCTGCGAAGAGCGGGTTGCGCGCCGCCTCCGGATCCATAATCTGCTTTGCTGACAGTGGGAGACTGGATTTCCGCTCTCGTGCAGACGTCGGCGAGAACGATGCGCGGCTGCTAGTCTGCGGTACTGTGCCGACGGGTGATGCAGGTGGCTCGAGACGGCTTACACTGTCCTCGTCCTCGTCGTCCTCGTAGTCGTCGAACGGGTAACGGTCCTCGTGGTCGTCGTCTGCACTCTCATCGACCTTCATTGCCCAAGCCGCATCTCTATCCACGAGAGGCCTGCCCTCAAGGAATGGGAGGAAGTCCGAGCCATAGTGCAGAAGATGCGTCTTGGACACAATCGAGCGCACAAGTGCATTAAGGGCACCAGCAGCTTGTCCGACTGCGAAGTCGTGCGGATAGGATTGTATCCAGACTTCGAGAAGGTGACAGATCCTGGAAACGCGCATCATCAGTCGGTGGCAAGGTCGGCAAGCGAGCATCAGCCTGACCGCATCTGTGCAAAGCACGCGAACATCGGATCTGCGCTCGGCGTGTCGAGCCAGCGCATGCGCTTCTGCATCGCGAGCACGACACTCCGCGGACTTGCGAAGCGCCGGTATGTCAGCAGGAAGTGCGAGATGAACGCCGAATCTGACGAGAGTGCGCGCCCATGAGTCGGCCAAGCGAGATGCGCAGCAAATAAGTGTGCGCACCATCCCCACTAACAGCCAAGAACAGAAGCTTCTCCAAGAGCTCGTCCAGCGTGGCCCACGATGCCGGCCGCCTACTAAGCCTCGGTAAGATGGTTGAAGAGAGTATTCGAGACCGCGCACCCGTCCCTCTCACGACTCTCATTCTTGTCCTCCGAAGTCTCATCCACGCTCTGAAGGCTCTCTGCTAGAAGTGGCTGTGGTGGTTGCGGGACCACTACAGAACCGAGCCCGTCGGCGCCGGTAGCACGCGCAGCCATGTCGACCGTGCTGCGCGACTTCTCCCTGTCGAGGTCGTGGGGACGATCGCCGTTCGCGTTGAGCTCGCTCGCAGAGCGCGAGCGGGTAGGAGACGTGGGTGGCGGTGGAGAGCGAGGCGTCGAGGAAGACGAGGGACCAGGTTGGGATTGAGACTGTCGAGCAGAGACGCCAACAGCAGTGGGGGTGGCGGTCGACGCCCGCGATATCTCCCATGGAGGTGGCGACACGAGCACGTCGGGTGAGGCAGGGTTATAATCGATGTCTAGATCAGACATGGGGCCCGTTCCTATGCGAGTACGAGGGGTTGAACGTGGCCGGCTCGTAAGAGAACCAGGGGGCCACATACGTTGCGTAGTGATCGCCCTGAGGACGAAATCAAAGGCGAGGCGGAGCTGGATCTTGCCGGAGTCTTGAAGCGCGCTGACTTCGACGAGACCGACGTCCAACTGGGTTATGCGGGAGTGGACTTGGTGAGAGTCGACGTGACGGTCGAGGTCAGACTTGCAGGCGAAGACGATCACGGGAAGTCTGAGATCACGGAAACAACCTGGACAGAGCGGTGAGCGCTTGTGAGGGATGAAGAAGGTGAAACGAACGGAGGAGAGCTTCGACGTTGGCGACCGAGTCGCGATTGGACACGTCGTAGCACACTATCGCGGCATCTAACGAAGGTGCGTCGCGGGGCCAGGTGAAGTGTTCTGCTGAAGGAACGTTGGAGAGGACAGCACTGTCGACTTCGAGGACGTGTAGGACGCGGTCAGGCAGACCGTCGCGGGGGACGAAACCGTCGCGGACGGTATCTGAGAGTTCGTCGGGTGAGACGGGTGGAAGGTGGGTGAAGGTGAAAGAGAAGACGCAACAAGTGACATTGGGGTGATCTCGTGGCGAGACGGTTGAGGGGCGACTTAGCCTGTACTTCTTGAGACCCTTGTCGATGACTGTTGACTTGCCGCAGTGTCCGTCACCAACGACAACGATAGAAATCTCCGATGGATCCGGCTGGGAGCATCGGATAAGGAAGCTACTGGCGTCCGGTGGGAAAAAGCAGACGGACCTTGCTATTGAAGTAATCCTGCTCAAAGCCGTTAGAGGCTGGGCTGTCGCCGTGGCTCCGGATGATGGAGGACGGGGTGGGTAGGGATGTGTGGGCGGAGACGACACGGTGTGGGGCCGTCCTTGACGGAGCAGCGTGGTCCGGAGTTGAGACCTTTGCAGGGAGGGCGAGGCCGAGGTTGGAGTCAGGACGGGGCTTGTACTTGAGACGGAAGTTCTTGGGGGGCGGACGATCGAGCTCGTGGTCGGAGTCGTCCGTATGAGAGGAGGTGGTTGTAGAGATGGAAGCACCTCTGCTGCGAGTGGAGAGCGGATAGCGGACGTCGCGCGGGTGTGCATGGGGATTCGGATGGTCGGCAGACTGTCGGACGGCCGGAATGGCGGTCTGGGGAACATCCGGCATACTGTCCTGGTCGCGGTGGCTGAAGGCAGAGAAAGAGTCTGCAGAGAAGCTCTTCCTGAGGATGGAGGGAGAGAAGGTATGGAGAGGAGTGCGGAGAACAAGGGAGGGACGAGTGGGAGCCGGGGAAACGGCTGGAGTGGGAATTGCCGTCGCCAGCTGTGGCGGTGGCGGCTGTCGTTGCTGGTTATGGCCGTCCATAATTATGATAATCGGAGGCCGAGTCCATTCATGTCCAGAACTGGAACTCGACATGCCCAAACTAGCACCTGTCCTCCTTCCCATCACGTGGCTGCTTCCTTACGTCACCCGGTCCCTCTTCTACACAGCCCGATTTCATCATCGTCCATCTCCGATCCAGCTTCCCGTCTTCGCCGCTCCAGCCGCCTCTTTTACCCGTCGCACGACCAGCATTCGTGCCGTGGAGCCTCCGCAATGCAATATAGACAGAAACCCTCCGGTAATTGGCTCGCTTACCTCCCCCCGCGCCGTGACGAAAACCTCTCCCTCGTCCAACGTCAGATGTACTACCTCCCTTCCCATCTCCCTTCTTCGAGCTCACTCTCTCGCTTCTCTTCTTACAGGTATGCCAGGGAGTCCCTCGTCAACTTTCGCTGGATATCCCGTATCTGCGCTACCCGCTCCCACCGCCTCCTCACCTCCGCTGACCGCTTACCGGTCGAAATCACCCTCGCTCTCTCTCAGCACGGCCAGTTCGCCGAGCTTGCCTACACTCCTGTACCCCTTCCCCATCTCTTTCGGAACATCCACATTCTTTCCCGCGAACACTTCCCTCTCGAAGGTTATGACGCACTCCTCGACTCCGAACTCGTGTATCACACGCGAGGTAAGGTCGCAGACGTGCAGGCCTTTGTTGTCTACCGCCCGTCCACTCGCCAGCTCGTAACGGCCTTCTCCGGGACGTCTAACGTCGCACAATGTTTGTACGATCTTCGTTTGTCTCACCACCACTACCACACCGGCGCCGTTCGCCGCGGCAGAGTGCACAACGGCTTCTGGAAAATGTTCAAGGGCTTGCGTCTGTCTATCATGCGCTCCCTCGAGGCCGCCTGCAGGCGCCACCAGGTTGACGAGATCGTCCTTACAGGTGCGCAGCGACCCTTGGCTGCGCACACGATATACTCCGTGCTTACCCTTGGTCATTAGGTCACTCCCTAGGCGGTGCCCTCGCCTACCTCTTCGCTCTTGAAACGCTTTCTGCGGAGTACGCTCTTCCGCCCGGCATTAAGATCATCGTCACTACCTTCGGCGCGCCGCGTACCGGTGACCAAGAGCTTGTTGATTACTGGGTCGAACTCGTCGACAGCTACCGCGCTGCGCACGGGCCGGATGCGCTGCGCGAATACTGCGTTAAGGGTTATAGGGATGGTGTCCCTGCCATCCCTCCCGCATCGCTTGGCTACCGCCACTTCTGCCGCGAGCCGCTCTACTTTGTCCACGGGAAGCTCTACCGTATACCATCCTCTGAACGAGAACACGCGCTCTTTGACATTGAACCCGTGGCCGACGTCGAGGCCCCTTTGCACCCGCGCGGTGGGCACAACTACTATAACGGCCGCAATATGGAGAATGCGTTCCGTCGCCTGCAGTTCCTCGGCGATATCATCGAGAAACGTTCGGATGGTTGGGAGGATCGCTACCTCAAGCGCGTGCGCAAGTACGAGGGTGTCGTGTTCACTGGTCTGCGCGAAGCATCGGAACCGCTGGCAATGAGTCGGTATCCGGAGAGCGACTCAAGAGACTCGGGACTTGCGAGTAGCGAGCCGGGTCTGCTGATTCCGGACCCGGATTCTTCAGGCGACACTTCCACACCATCCACGGCGCGCCGCTCCACAATCTCGTTACCTTGTGCGTAGCCTTTCGTCGTCGGCGCTGTCACTCGGGACTTAACATGGCGCTGCAGAGCGTCACCTAGAGCAATCTTTGCGTCATCGTTAGCTCTGAACCCCGTTTGCTGGGGATCACGCAACTTATTGGTTTTATAATGCGCCACCAGTGCCTGCAGCATGGTTCTATTGCCGCCTTGTATCACTAGCATCTTGTATTTTTAGCCACTTTCTCGTGTGCTGTAGACCCCCGCTACCCACAACCTACCATACCCTACATTTTTATTTGCCCGTCGATGCACGAGCACGATACGAGTGTAACAGTGACATCAAGTTACCGCGGCCGAGTGCCGAGCGTTGCTAGAAAGGCAAGAACCGACGGGTCAATGATGCCCATTATGAACCAGCGCGCTATGGTTATCGTTCCCATACTACACTCAGCCCACCACTACCTCCGCATCTCATCGCACCGATTACCATGAAGAGGTGAGTGAGTCGCGTACGAGATGTCGCTGGATCGCACTGATTAGACATCGTCCGAGCCAGACAAGCGACGCATGCCGACTCATGGTATACCGGCAACGGCATGTCTCCCTCCCCTCTACTACAAAAGTACTGTTTCTGAAGACGGGATTCAAATCCTAGCCCAGCGATTAGACGCGGATCTGTCCGGGTGGCTTGGTGCTGTGAAGCCGACAGAGAGCGAGACGTTTGCGCCTCCTGTTAAGGGCTGCAAAGCCATCATCGCGCCGTGAGCACCCATCTATGCGTTCTCCCACCGCATATATCTGGCCGCCGACACGCACGGTCCGCCAGACATGCGGGATATTCGTACTCTGGTCCCGCAGCTGCATGGGCGTACAAGAGCATCGATACGACTGGCATGTGCGTCCCCGAGCCGTCGCACTGATCCTTCTTGACGGACCGTCCTTGCATCCAGTCGCCGAGTCTTCATCCTCGGGCCCTCGCATCACGTCTACCTCGATGGCTGCGCATTGACTCAGTGCACGTCCTATGTGACGCCGCTCGGTGAGCTACCAATTGACCTCTCCAGTGCGCGCACCCCATCCTATTTAACTCTCTATACGACGCTGAAAGATGCTTGCTGGTTGCAGCGGTCCAGGAACTCAAGGCCACGGGACAATTTGAGCATATGAGCCTCGACACGGACGAGAACGAGCACAGTATCGAGATGCACCTACCCTACATCCGCAAGATCTTCCAAGGGTGCGCTAGTTATCGAAACTCCTTCCACCCCTAGTTAGTTAATACGTGTTGCGCGGGATAGGAAGGACATAGTCGTCGTGCCCGTGCTTGTCGGTGCGATCTCCAAGCAGAAGGAAGAGCACTTCGGACGCGTTTTGGCGCCATACTTCGATGCGCCCGATACGGTCTTCGTCGTCTCAAGCGACTTCTGCCACTGGTGCGCCCCCTGTGCGTACATGCCCTCCGGAGACCGATGTGGGCGCTTCGCAGGGGCACACGTTTCTCCTACACGTTCTACTACCCTAACCCACCTCCCTCGGAGCCCATCCGCCTTTCCCGCACCTCAGCAGCCCCTTCCGCCCTCAAAGACTTCCCTATCCACGCCTCCATCTCCGCTCTCGACCATGAGGGCATGGACGCACTCACGATGCCGCCGGGCTCTCCTTCCGACGCGCACACGCGGTTCGCGGAGTACCTCACGCGCACGAAGAACACGATCTGCGGACGCCACCCCATCGGCGTTCTGCTGGGTGTGCTCGCGGCACGTGCGGAGGGAGAGGGCAAGAGCGCGCCGAGGCTGCAGTGGGTCAGATACGAGCAGAGTAGCGCGTGTGAAACGGCGAGAGACTCCAGCGTCAGCTACGCGAGCGCGTACGTTGTTTGCTGAGCGTGTCGTGCACCGCTGTTTCGACAGGGTGGAAAATGAAGGATGTAGTAGTTCTGTATATAGCTGTACAAGAATCCACAGTGTGCAATTTGCATCCCGAGCAACGGTTCCCGATGCTTTCTAAGATTGGAATCCATCTATATCCTTGCCCCGCCTCTAACATCATCGGCGACCGTTACAGCCGCGCAGCCTCGCTGATCTGTAGCCCAACGGGGAAGTCCTCTTCGCTCTCTGTCCCAGGCACGCCCTGATCATTGACGACCTGTTTCCCCTAAGCGACACTCGAGCAGTGCAAACCAGAAAGATGCACGCACCTTCCCATCCGCAATTTGGATATCCTCGAAGCCCCAATCGCGCTGCAAGCCTTCCTTCAAGTGCTTCCCGCTCCCGACAGTAATCGCCCCCCACGCACCATCATCCTTCTCCCGCCTCACTTCCGTCAACGAACAGCACCCTGCGCGGAACAGCATTTCCCTCTGCCCGAGCAGCGCACGCGTGAGCGCGATGACCGTTGCTGCATGCGAGCACAACAGCACGCGCTTCGCCCGCTCGCCGAAGCGCCGCTCTGCCTCGGGAACGAACACACGAAGAAAGTCCGCCGCACGGGCGTGGACTTCGTCGACGTCCTCGCCGGTGCGCGTGGGGTAGTAGATCGAGGACCAGGCGTCGGGGTCGATGGAGGGGAAGAGCGGCTTCAACGCTGCGGCGGGAGCTGGGCGTGGGTGGAGGCCGGTGCCGGGCTCGACGGGGGAGTACCACTCAGAGAGGCCTGTGTCGACGCCGGGGTAAGGTGAGAGTGCGTGCGCGCGCGGAAAAAGAAGGCAGTGTACCGTGCTCGACACAGATCGGTAGTCCGAGAGCCTCAGCGATCGGTTTGGCGGTCTGGAGGCAACGGTCTGGATTCCGTGTCTAAGTATTGAGCATACGGTACAAGATGAGATCGGAGGCAGCGCACAATACGGAGAAGACCATATCGCCGTCGGACGCTGGTCCTCTGGTAATGACAGAAAATACTCCGCCGTCTCTTTCGCCTGTACCTCCCCGAACGCCGCGAGCGGCGGGTCGCGCGGTAGACCTGTGGGGCTCGTCCTGTTTTGGAGGAGCAAGTGCCCGGCTTGTCAATATTCGGCCAGGATTCTGCATAATTTGCTGAGTCGAACTGACCAGTTTGTGGTGACCCAGTTTAAGCGGAATCCTAGTCGGAGGGGCGTCGATCAGGCGGGGTTTTCAGTGCAATGGGATGCGATGGTGTCATACCGTGACGGATGATGTAAATGGTCTCGACAAGCATTACGGACAGGAGGGGTGGTAGTAGGCGAAGAACTGCTCGGAGTTGTATAGTTAGTTAATCCATGAGGTTTGCGTTACACGTTGGTAGCCAGATAAGGTTTCCTGGTCCGACCCTTTCCCCATACACGTTCACCATGTGTGTTACAAACGAAGGGCCGCACGACTGGAGAGACATCATGACTTCATTCGTATCGTGCAAGAACCTTCGCGAGTCACAATACAGGGAGGAAAGAACAGGCGAGCACAGAGTATGCAGGACACACAAAGAACAGCAGCACAGGCACGAAAAGGAACGTGAGATGCGAACAAATTGTGGAGAAAATGATTATGCACAGTATCGCGTCGCGGGCTCGCGAAGAGCGTCACGAGCGTTTTGTGGCAGGCGGCGTGTGTACGCCTACGAGAGGGACGGGAAGGCCGTCTCGTCGTCGACATCGAGGGAAGGCCCGTTGGTGCGCGGTGCGCGAGCGGCACCACCACCACCACCACCACCACCGCGTTCGCGTCCGCGTCCGCGTCCACGACCCTCGCCCCGGCCCTCGCCACGACCTTCGCCACGACCCTCACCACGACCCTCACCACGGCCCTCACCACGGCCGCGGTCGCCACCACGACCGCGTCCACCGCCACGGTTGGGGCGCTCGAAGCGGGCTTCAATCTCGATGAAGACCTTCTCTTCCTTCTTAGCGCGAGCCTTGGGCGCCGATTTGGTCTGAGTTAACAAAAGGTCAGGTGTTTGCATGAGCATCAGGGAACGGGTCGACGAGCCTTGCCGACGAAGTAAGCGTTCTCTTCCTCAGGCTTCTTTAAAGCCTGGACGGACTTCTGCCAGTCCGCATCGCCCTCGTTGGCCTGGCGGATCTCGAGGGCTGGGGTGGAAGCGGCCTCAGCTTCCTTCTTCTGAGAGAGCCACTGGTCGTAGGAGACAGTATTGTCCTCCTCTTCGGGCTCACGCTCGCGACGGCGACGCTCGCCGCCCTCTGCCTTTTCGTCAGCGGCAGCCGCGCCGTTGGTAGGAGCGGCGGCGTCGCCGCTGGCGGCCCAGGGGTCAGCCACCTCGGCAGCAGGGGCAGCAGGGGCACCCCACGCGTCGTCGTTGCCTGCGGGAGCGGCGTTCCAGTCGTTCGCGGCGTCGGCGGCGCCTGACTCCTCGGCCTTGAGCTCTGCGGAGCCCTCTTCAGCGCCCCATCCCTGAGAGACCTTCTTGTCGGAGTCGCTGGAAGAAAGGGTCAGAGTAAGCACGGGGCGTACGACCGACGGAAACGACGGGACGCACGTCTTGCCGGTCGCGCTGTGACGATCAGGGCGGTCGCCTCCACGACCGCCACGACCACCACGGCCGCGATCACCACGACCGCGGCCACGGCCACGGCCACGACCTTCGCCGTCGACTATACAGAGGGGTCACACGGTACGCCGATGCGCGAGATCGAGGACGTGGGAAGGGGAAGACGGAGGAAGCATCAACAAACACGAAGCGAAGGCGAGGGACAGGGCTACTGACACTTCCGCCTGGCGCCGTCTTCGCCAGTGGGCTCCTCGGAGGCACCCGCACCGGAATCCCTGGGCCTGCCGCCGCGCTGGTAGTATTTACCGCCGCGCGAGGCGCCGCTCCTGGGCTTCTGGGTCTGGGCGGCAGGAGCGGGAGCGGGGGTCTCCTTCTTTGGCTGAGGAGCGACTGGCTCAGAGGAGTCTTCTGTTGCGATGACGAAGGGAAACGAGAGTATGAGGGCGCGATGGTCGATAGACAAAGGGAGGAAGACGAAGGTTACCGTCGAGAAGGGCAAACGGGTTTTTTGAGGCCACCGACATCTTGGACGGGGCCGGTGTTGCGGGCAGTCAGACGGAAATGCTTTCGGGGTACGATGAAAAGAGGAAAGAGGAGGGGCTCGTCGAAACGAGCGGCAGCGACGGGGACAGGCGAGCGGAAGTCGTCGATACCTTTGTCGACGCCTTTTTTCCCGCCGTCGATGAAATGCGTGGGAAGGAGGGTAACGTGATCTATATAGACAAGGCTTGGGGTTTACCACCTGAAGTCTGTTTTCTCGCTTCGGCGGTCATGGGAGCCACGTTCGCGCTCTCCAAGTCAATGAATGGTCTATTATTTTGCCCGCGAGTGCGGATATAGCGTCGATACAAACAGCGGCTCCGTTGATGAGGAGGATAAAAGCCCTGACTCGAGGAGCCAAGTACGTGTGCTCACGTGAATTTCGGTGTTTGCCGAGGCATCCGTGCTCAAATATCGGGCGCGCGGCGCAGGCAGTCTTCAACGCAAAATCCACAGGTGCGCTCATCGTTGCGTTCTGTCTTGGGACACGCTTAGCTGACACGTCACCCAATAGCCTCGAAAAAGCATCTCGACGACGACTCGCCCGCCTCTCGAGGACTGGTGTGGGTCGAGGACCTTGAGACCGTCAAGTAGGCTGGAGAGGAAGAAGGCCGTCAGGCTGCGAGCGATGGGACTTGGGTGCGGCGGGCCCGTGCCTTGTGGATGGGATGGTATCCCAGCGGATGGCCCTTCGTGGTCGCCGTGTGGGCTTCGTCGCAATGTCTCGTTGTACACTTTTAATGCCATTTCCCCGCTCTGCGATGAGAGATTGTTAGCGTGCGAGAAGAGGGCCAGAAAGAGAAAGGCAGGGACCGGGACCGGGACCGCACGCGGGGCTTCGGGACGGAAGCGGTGGAAGCAGTTTCGGTATTGAGAACGGACAGAAGGGTCGGGCAGATGGCTTAGTCCCTCGCCGCCGTCCGCAACGATGTCCTTGGGTCGTCGACTTACCCTCTCCGATCTCCTCAACGATGCCCCAGCCGTGGTTGTCGCTGCCGCTACCGTCGCCGCCGGCTCTGCCTCTCCGTCTGCCCCGACTCCGACGCCGCACGTCTATGGCCACCGCCCCCACTCCGCCCTCCCGCCTGATACTGTCTCTCCGTCGGCACACAGTAGACACAGCGTCCCGCTCTCTCTCCAGCCTCACGCAAGCCTCAGGAGAACACCGTCTCCGACGGCGGGCATGTCCTCCTCGGAGCGCGCCTACTACGCCGCCGCCTATACGCCCCGACGCCCCGAGCCATATCATGAGTCGCCGAACGAGGTCAGTCCATTCATCGGTCGCACGCTGTCCAGATGTCAGCCTTGACGGTTTTTCCAGCTCCAGCAGCCACGATCCTACGTCTCTCGCTCCCCCTCCACCCCCCAACCAGCTTATTTATCCACCCGCCATCTCTCTCATTCGCCAGAAGGGCCCCCGACCACGCTGACCACCTCCCGCCGGACGGCAGCTTCCCCGACTGTTTACACCCAGTCTCCGCACTCTCGCAC
The DNA here is from genome assembly GCA_022160365.1 of Vararia minispora EC-137. Taxonomy (NCBI): domain Eukaryota; kingdom Fungi; phylum Basidiomycota; class Agaricomycetes; order Russulales; family Lachnocladiaceae; genus Vararia; species Vararia minispora. The sequence goes on from MU273526.1 coordinate 36,346, forward strand.
CTCTGCGTCCCCTGGTAGCTACTACCAGCCGTCACCACCACCCTCTCTTCCTCAAACCAGGCCTCGAGCTGCCACTCATTCCGCCGGCTACCCTCCCCAGTTTACGCAGGAGACAACGCGCAAGAGCTCTACTGTTTTATCCGGTCCTGGCTACTCGCCTACTATGCCACGTTCCTCTTTACCATACGCCAAGTCCAGCCCCGCCATCGCCCCATCCCAGCCGTCTCCCCTCGGCGGTTTGGAGGCCCTTGTTGAAGTGGCAACGGCCGAACGACGACGTATGGACGAGAGCTCCCGCCGGCGCAGCGGTAGCTTCCGCACTCACGGCGCGCCCATGAGCCCCGAGGTTCCCCTCAGGGCACCAGCAGACCCTGCGTCCACCCAGTCCAGCCGCACCCCCGTGGCTGCCCACGCCCCTCCTGCGTTCCCTGGAGAACAGAACGCGGCCTTCCTCGTGCCGCCCTTCCCTGCGTCTTCCACTCGACCCGACTCCGATGCTCCAAGCCAATCGCGTAAACGCAAGCGCCCGTCGGACCCACAACGAACCTCCGTCGACCCCTCACCGACGCACTCCTCCGTCGTGCCCGGCGTATCGAGCATGCGCGGCTCACTCAGCCCCGTGCAACACCGCGCGAACTTAATCCCAAGCCCTGCTGCCGATTCCCTCGCAGAGAAGGAACGGGAAGTTATTGCGCTCATGGCCGGCGGCCGCGCTCGAGACCGCACGCCGTCTCGCAGCCCAGCGCGAGAACGTGGGTCGTCGTTATCGAAGCTTCTCAGCGATCCTTCCGGCCTGTCCGCGGCGACCCCGGTTGTGCCGCGTCCGATGGAGTCTTCGGGACCCCGTAGACCCTGGGAGGACGCGCCACGCTCTCCCCAACAGCAGTACCGGGAGCGCGCGGCAGACGCGTTCCCTGTCCGTGCGCCGCGGACACCGTCTTCGGCCCCGAATGTCATGGGATGGCGGGAGACAGCGGTAGATGACAACGTGTCTATACGTCATCCCCCATCGACCTTTACGCCGTCGATGACCAGAAGCAGTCCCGAGATGCGAGTATCGCCCCCCACGAGCTTCGGTCATCTGCTGCATTCGCCGCTCGAGGGTCGGTCGGCACTAGGGCCATCCATCACTCGTGTGCCATCCCCCGTCGTGCAGGCTCAGCGTCCCATTGTTCGCGTTCAATCGCCCCCGCTGAGACCGTTGTCGCCTGCCATACAATCCACTGCACCACCTCTAGTCCGCGCCTCTGATCTCCCTCCTGCGTCGTCAACGCCACCCCCAAGTGAGCTTGTTACCAGGCAAGAGCCGGACATTGAACCTACCGTTCGGCCTCTAGCTCGTGATGTCGTGCCCAGTCCTCCGTCGGAAATTGCCTCTCCGGAAGCGAGTCGGCTCACCGCCTTCTCTCCCGCGCCCGCGTTATCTGATCAAGTACACACGCCTCCGCCTCGGACACCTTCGCCTCCGCCTCGCGAACCATCGCCAAGTCCAGCGTTCATGGAAGTCGACGAGGCACCGCCGCGCGTAGAGGATCAAGCGCGTCCATCTGTGACCGTCAACGATCAAGATGGGAAGCTTGATAATCTGCAGGAAGCAACACCAGCCACCATTTCGGGGCAGGAAGGAACCATGGTTTCGCCGCCGCCTCCTGTCGAGTCCACGATGGACGTGGACGCCGTTCCCGAGCAGGACGAGCCGATGCCAGGTCAGGACGATCTGACGACAGTTCCCGCGGTCGAACTTCTCCCAGCTGAGATTGCACAGGGACGGACTCCGGCCCGAGTGGATAGTCCAGCGCTTGCCATGGCCCCGGTTCAAGGACAGCAGTCCCCCCCTGTCCGCCAACCGACGCCCCCAGCCCTTTCGAATGACAGTACGGATTCTGAACCCGCTCATCCGATTGTTCCCATGCCTGTTGTCCAACCAGCCGTATCATCGTCGCCCGCCGCCCTGTCGCCACCTGTTGACTCCGTTCCTCTGCCACCGCCTAGTGCTCCTTCAGCCCCCTCTCCCGCTTTCACTCCTCCCGCTGTCCCTTCGCCTGCTGTCGCTTCGCCCGCTGTCGCTTCGCCCGCTGTCGTTTCGCCCGCTGTCGTTTCGCCCACTGTCACCTCGCTCATTGTCGCCGCATCGCTTGTTGCTCCCGCACCACCGTCACCTGTCGCATCCTCACATGCTTCTCCCGCCGCTCCTGCTCCTGCTTCCCCAGCTATCCCTACGTCTGCACAATCGTCTCCCGTCGTCCCCGCCCCCGCTTCTTTCATTGGCCTGACGCAGCCTTCTCCTGCCGAGGTTACGCCTGGTTCGCCACCGGAGCCACCGGAGCCTTCCTCCATTACGCCTGCAGCAACTCATCCCCACGCCGCTTCGTCCAAGCCCGTGGTCTCAAAGCCCACGAAAGATGCGCTCCCATCTAAAGGCAAACCCCGCAAAGACGTCCCCGCTACACGCAAAATACATACCGACAACGAGCTTGCGCAGGTGGCATCCCCAGGCTCTTCACACACTCAGACTACCATCGTCGCGATGGATGTCGACATCGACTCAGAGCTCGCGCGCGAGCTGGAACTAGATGGAGAGCCTGAGCGCGGGCGTAAGATGAAGCGGAGGCGGCTGACACCTGAGCTCGATGATGGTGACGCAGATATGGACTTCGATGCAGAGTTATTGAGCTTGGTGGAAGGTAAGCCAGCGAAGGGGAAGACACACCAGATGGAGAGGGACAAGGACGGGGAGAGAGAAAGGGACAAGGGCAAGGAGAGGGAGAAGGACCGGGAGAAGGAGAAGGAGAAACCGCCGCGTCCCCGCCCACGACCCGTCCCTCGCCCAGTCGCTCAGACGACACCCGGGCCCGCATCGGCGTTGTCACCGTCGACGTCTGCCTCCATGCCACTATCACCATCCGTACAGCTCAGCGGCCCCGGAGTGCCACCACCCTTACCGACGTCGCACTCAGCGTCAACCCTGGAGGGCGTGAAATCGGAGCGTGAGTCTATGCCGCCGCCACCGGTCGACACAGCGCGTGCAAGATCGTCGACGCCGAAGGGCGAGGACAGGTCACTGGTGGCGTCGAGCAAAAAGAAGGTATGCCTTGTTTGCTCTGGTCTGGCAGTTGTGTTCCGCTCACGATCGCTGGTCAGGGAAAAGCTCCTCCGGCTGCGAAACATCCTTCTGGGAGTGCAAAGCCCCGCCCCAAGGCCTCTGCTGCACCGTCGAAGTCCAAAACAAAGCTTCCGAAGGATCATTCCCCATCGTTCCCTTCAGCGCCACTGCCCAAGGGCAAGAAGGGTCCCGGTGCCGTCCCGTCCATCACAGCCTCTGTGAAGTCGTCGGTCTCCGCACGCTCGCGCTCAACGTCGGTGATGCCGTCGTCGTCCCTCGCGACTGAGATCAAGGCGGATGACTTGGCAGAAGAGGACACGACGAGTAAGGGCGAGCAGGAGGATGAAGAGGATGAGGATAAGTTGTATTGCATATGCAAGACGTCCTATGACGATGAAAAGGTCATGATTGCTTGTGATCGGTTCGTTGTCTTCTCTCCGTTGAGGTGGACTTGTGGTGCTGATTAGGCACAGGTGCGACGAGTGGTACCATCCAACATGCGTCAATATGCCCGACCTTGAGGTCGACCTCGTGGACCAGTTCATCTGTCCTCTGTGCATCCAGAGTATGCTTCCCTCACATCCTGTGCGGACTGAACTAACTTGGCTTGCAGAGGAGCCGCACCTCAATCTCCGGACGACATACAAGCGCCGTTGTCACTATGGTCTTCGACACGACAATCCTGACTCCGTTAACGCTTGCCACAAGCCCGCGCGTGGCGCACTCTCTAAGTACTGCTCGGACGAATGCGGCGTCAAGTTCATGCGCATGCACATTTTCCAGTGGGCTGCATCCAGCGGCGGCCGCGAGAAGCTCTGGGAGAGCGTCAAGGGTGCTGAGCAGCGCGAGGGCGTCGTCATGCGTGTTCCGGATTCTGCGCATGCATCCGAGGGCGTGCCTGCGAAGCCCGTGGCGACGAAGGCCGAGCGCGCGCTGACACGGCTCCGCGCGCAGCTCGACGACGTTGTGATGAAACGCGAGGAGCTCATGAAGCGCATGGAGGTGCTCGTTTGGCGCGAGAAAGTCACAGCGCTCGCTGTGAAGCGCGCGGAAAGTGTCGAGGTCTGCGGGTGGGACCAGCGGCTCTGCTTTGGTGACAAGGACATTACGGAATTCGGCGCGGGTGTGCTGGAGAGCTATGGGGAGGGTGAGGGCAAGGCAATCGAAGAGGAGGGAGACACAGATGCAGACGCGGACGTGGACACTGAAGCGATGCATGTCGACGAAGGGCAGGGAGAATGGTGGTGCGAAGGAAAGAAGAAGTGCGAGCGGCACGCAGGGTATGTGCACATTGTTACATCCGCTCGCGCGCTCGGCTGATGTGTCCTTCCTAGGTGGCAAAAGCTGCGCGTGGCAGAGGTCGAGTTTGCAAAGGAGATGATGGAACTCGCGCTAGAGAAGCTCACGATGCGCGAGCGCGAGATCCGCAAGCGTGTCGAAGACATCGTCGACCCGCACGCGCGTGCACCGCAGACAACAGTAACGAATGGCGACACTGCTGCCGTGTCGCCTCGCGAGAAGAAACATCAAACCAACGGCATACCATCATCAAGCAAACCAAACGGCGAGGCAAAGAAGAACAAGAAAAAAAGCTAGCTGTGCTGAACCTGTTCACACCATTTGTTCTTGTGAATGCATCCATTGCTTTAGCCATATTTTCCTTTGTTGCTTTGATCGACCCAGACTGCATGTGGCGTCTTTGGTATGCCTATTTGACGACTGTAGTTTGGCTCTCACAGCCGGACGGTGCAGTATGTGGCTAGTACCGTGACTCTCGCCTGGCGAGGGAGCGGGTGGCAGGACGACCATGCTTTCGACACATGCTGTTCCTGTTCGAGCCCATGTACGCCTTTGTAGGCGAAAGAGAAGATCGACTGATGGGTACTGTAGGTATTATAGATGCCTCGATAATCGCACGTTTTGGAAACGTAAATGGGTTTCCGTACCTCACTACTTGTCGCTGTCTGGGCATTCTTCGACTTGGTTCTGTGCGAAACGGCGTAGGCAAGCTCCCGGGCCGTGCTTGCCATGTACATATCTCGCGTTTGGCTTCCTTATGGGCAGCCGTAAGATCATGCTTCAGTTTGACTCTGCAGTTCCTGACAGTCCTTTGTGTCGATGTGTATTAGATCAAGCAGTACAATAGCATTCCTAACGATAGTCGGCCATCGCCGCGCAGGAGCTGGCAAAATTCACAAAGTGTCTTCGTCAGTGCCTGAAGACCAAGCTCACCTTCCCGGAGGCCTGGGGTACGGGTAGCAATCCTCGAGGGTACTCTCCTTGCGATCAAAATGGTTCTGTACTCGAGCGGAATGCACCCGCCCAGTGAGCCACGCCTCGTTGGGGGGCGCGTAGTCACCCGGACATCGGGACTCGCCGTGAGCTATTGGTAGTCAGCTCATGTCTTGAATCGTACTGTAAGATCTGTATCTTCGGCAAGCCAGAAAAGAGTTGACTTAGTGGATAAGCCACAAGGTCCGTACCATCCTTTATTGGAATGTCAGCTCGAATGATTTTATGAGTATCACACCGCCGAGATATGAAGGTCGCCGTAGTGCACGATATTACTGGTGGCGTCCTGGGCGTGATAGATGTGACTGGCGAACCAAACTCATAGGTCCATATAGCGTCATCCAAAACATGAGGGAGGAAAGAGTGAATCTGAATCAATACCCATCACCTTCACCGCCTTCCCTACAGAACCCTTTTTGTTCAAATAGTACTTTCGCCTTGGTATCATCACGATGTCGTTTTTCTGCAGCCTCGTGGCGATGATGGCCATCGAGAAGCTCGAAGTCAACCTGCTGTAGAGGCACGTCATCTTCCTGATCCAAGTCCTACGGAAGGTCAAGTTGTTGCCGCTAGCTTAAAAAACAAGGGCGCTCACAATCTCCCCAAGTAAAACCACATTTTCCCCTCTAATCAGGAACAGTCCACACCACTTTTCGGCGAATGTGTTCCCAGAGTATATTCGCTCGACAGTATCTTCAAGAACAAGGTTTGCTTTGTGTACATTGAGAATGTCGGTAAATATCGATATGCACCGGTCGCGCTCACCAAACTGATCATACGAGCGAAGGACACCGTGTAGCTTCCTGCCGTCGCGTAGGATGACAAGCATCTTCCCTACCGTGCGGGGAGGGGATAGACAAACGCGGAGAATCATGATGGGCGGAAGTGGCGGCAGTGGAGACAGGCAGACGTACTGTCCACACAATCTACGAGCGAGCCAGACGTTGTGAAGGGGATTAAAGAGTCCATACTTGAATAGCGCTGGTCGCCACCGGCCGAGAGCTTGGAGATATGCACGAACAGCTCTGCAGCGGCTGCGAAATGCCGGCGCGATGTCCTTGATTGGTCAGCACCTTTTTTTCAGCGCCATGGATGCTTGAGCAGTCGACTTCCGTACACCACCATGTCTTTCGAACGTGGTTCAGACCTTTCGTTGCGGGCAAATCTATCGACTCTTTGCTACAATGCTCTGTGTTTCCTGGCATATCGCATTCCCATCTCACATTGCCCTCTACTAGTCTTGGAGACGCCTGCTGCACGCCCGTCTCTGCGAATTTCCTAAGGGCATAGACTAATATTATTATCTCGACTGTTGTGTAGTTCTCCGTGACGTTTTCGGAACCCTATTCGCGGGGGGCAATGATGTCGATGTACATACCAATCCCGCTGCTATCACTGCGGTATACTGCTATCCAATGTAACGTCCGCTAGATTCGCCTCGAGGCGGTACTGAAGGAGCACTGGTGAAAATATGCCGTCCAGCGCTAGGCAAAGGAAAAGAAACAAGCGGTCGATTCTGGCAAGGCTTCCGGAGAAAGTACATCAAACAGCATTGGATTGTTTGCCAAAGTACTCCCACTGCCCCGGCTCAGGCTTCTCCTCCAGAGGCTCCCACCTAAGGAACTAAGGGTGAAACGCGAGCAATCGAGACATAAATGTAAGGACAAACGCTTTCCACTCCGCCATCTTATCCACCAGTTCGAATTCGTCGTTCGCAATCATGAGCGACTCTTCGATTTGTCCCTCATCAAGCCCCTTTTCCACTTCTGCAATGTCTCCGTTCGCCTTTTGTACGACGGAGAGCTTGTGCCGCGTGAGTGCCTCGGTACCCTGACGATACACGGAGTAGTCGGGGAGTTTCGCGAGGAGCGTGAGCGTGTCCTCGTAGACCTTCGTGAGCTCTGGTAGCGGGTTTGGGTGGACTTTGAGGCCGACGATTCCGGTAGATAACTTGGTGGCTTGGAGCAGAGGACGAGTGAGGCGGAGCATAGTTACCGACGCTTAAGCAGAGTTCAGGAGGTTCGCGGTCGGCACGATGAAACGCGCGTGACAGACCGGACTACACCTGCTGCATTCGGCCCGCGGCGCACTTGCATCTTCACCCCATGGTTTCCCTCGCCCTACAGTCATTTGGGCCCTCTCTGCGCCAGGCCTCTCTTGTTGCGTCATGGTCAACGCGCCTCTTCCCTTCTGTTGCCGCGCCGGGCGCCTTTTCGTGGACGATCCCACCCCTTGAGTCAATCCTAGACCTCCTCCCTCCCTTCCTTCTTGCCGTCCCCAAGAAGAAGGTTTCGCATTCAAGAAAATCTATGCGGTCTGCTAACAAAGGCCTCAAGGATAAACAAAGTAGGTCATGAGCGTCTGTCTGTCAATTGCTTCTCACGAGTCGTTTCGCTGCGCAGATCTTGTTAGCTGCCCAGCCTGCGGGGCAGCAAAACTTGCGCATCACTTGTGCGCCGAGTGTTTTTCGGACCTGAAGCGCACTTGGAAGGGAAAGGTTGGAAAGAGTATGGAGGAGACCAAGGTTTGAAATGGGTGTCAAGCACGGGCCGGCTCTCTCATCCGTGCGCGTCCTCGCACCTCCACTTTTGGCAGCGGCTTACCGCAAAAATCGCATATCACTTTGCTCTAGAAACTATATCCTTTTCGCACGCAACGCGTTGCAAAAGGCCGTCGGCAACTACATTCAGAGAACTAATCATAATCATTTCCCAATATATTCGCGGACCATGTCCTCTACAATCGCCCCGTACTCCTGCACGCCACGGATCCAAGCATTGTACCAAAGCAGTGCAAATGCAACACCATAAGAACAGCCAACAAGGACCTGAGGCCAGGTATGGTGACCAAGCCATGTGCGAGAGATGGTCACCAGCATGGCACATGGGATGATGAGAAAGGGCGGGAGGACTATTATGTATGCAGCGTCTGGGAGGGATGAATGAATGGGCAGATATGCGCACGCCAGAGGTATGTACGCTGAAGGGGGCTGTGAAGCATGTACGGCAGAAGGGAGAGCAGGAAGGACTCACTCGCGAAGAACGCCATGGACGCAGAATGTGTACTTGGCATGCTGCCGGAGACTTCAGCACCTGACACCCCAGAAGACGTGAGCCATACCCATAAGATTTTTTCTTCTTTTTTCGAAGGATTGGGTCCGGCCTGTCTTGTCGAATGAGACGCTTCAGAACTTTGACAGTCAGGGAGCATGCTACGGCGCCCATCGCAAACCAAGCCACACCGGCTGAACGAGTGTAGAGCAGGAATGCGCCGGTAGCCCCAGTAACGGTGATATTGGTCTGGGAAGATGTTCAGGAGTCGTAAAGTAGAGAGGACGGTAGCTGACACCGTACATGGTCAAGAAAGCGCAGAAAGAGGAGGCTCAAGTCGTTCATCCTCCGCCGAGGTGTAGTCCGAGGTTCGAAGAATTATATGTTAGTACGATAATGCACCTGGACGATCAGTACCGCCCGACAATGCGCAGATCCATAACGCTCACAGAAGTTGTGGTCTGACGGAACAAAACGTGTGGCAGAAAACAAGTCAAGCTTGCGGGTATACCAGTCACGGTGTCCGAGTCGCTTCGCAGCAAATACGTTCATAATTTCGTATGATACGATAACATATCCATGTTTAGAGCTTTAGTTTGCTTCTAGTAGCTTTCAACACCAAACATCGAATCCTCGCGACGTCAACTAAACCTCTTTCCTCCCCGTCCTTCCAATTGGCACATTTCCGCAACGGCAAAGCACCAGCTGCAACGCCGTGTCTCAGTAGGGAGTGTCTATACTGCATTTGTAGTAGGATTTGATGGCTACAGCGCAGGTGCTCAGGTCGGTTTCCCCCACTCCAGTCTATCTAGCCACCATGCATGCATCGAGTCGACGGGACCCATACGGCACTTTCCACCTTCAACTGAACATAGATCCTGAGCACCCCGGTCCGCCTCAGACCGAGTGGCTAAATATGGGCTTTTGGAAGGTAGGATCTGCGCGCAGCTTGCTGTAGAAAGGCGTCCTCACTCTTTCGTCACTCAGGCTACCAGTTCCTTCCCCAATGCTTGTGAAGGCCAGTTAAAAAAGCATATAGCATACAGCGCGTAGGTCCTGATGTTTCTTTCAGCACTCGCCCTTCGGCTTGCCCACGCTGTGTCCATGAAGCCCCAGGGACGAGTTCTAGGTACGACCATTGCTCGGCTAGTCTCAGCTGCCTATTTATCTGCCGGACGTGATTCCAGAGGTCGGATACGGATGTGGCGATTTCTTATTGCTCCAGATCTCACACCCGGAGCTGCCGCGACCATCGCTTATGTGCGGTGTCACCAGCCTTTCGGAACACTGGGCGCGCGCACAGGCACGAGTTGATGCTGTCTTGAGGAAAAATCCGCCGCTCGCATCGCAAGTCAAAGTTGAGTTACTTCGGGGTGATGCTGTCTGGAGTCAAGCTAGTCAAGGGCCGCATCCCCTGTCGGACAACTCTCCACACAAATTTGATACTATCCTGGCACTTGATTGCGCGTATCACTTCAAGATGAGGCGCGATTTCCTGCGACAGAGCTTTATTCACTTGGATGCCGGCGGTCGTATTGGCCTGGCTGACATCTGTTTCACCTCTCAACCTTCTCCTTCAACCACCTTTATTTTATCTTCCGTCCTAGGTGTCGTACCGCGAGCGAATGTTGTATCAAAGGATACATATGTCCAGGAAATGATGTCGCTGGGCTTTGTCGATGTACAAGTCGACGACATTACGCCGTGGGTGTTCCCGGCGTTCTGTGCATTTCTACGTACACAGGGTTTCAAGTTCAGGGCTATGGCTGCAGCATTCACGTGGTTACAAAGGCAAGGGGGACGGTTCGTTATAGTCACGGGTACTCGTTCGCAAATGTGCACTTAAACCCTCTCTGTCTGCCACCTAGCTGACCTGTCTGGAACCACAACAGTGATCATGAATTACAATACACGACCTCGTTTATGGTCGCGATGGCCGAGTGGTTAAGGCGTCAGATTTGAACTCCATTATCAAATATCTGATGGTGTTTCACCGCGTAGGTTCGAACCCTGCTCGCGACGATCATTTTGGCCTTGTTTATTAGCCTGCTGCACCTTTGGACTCATGAACGTAAAATGTCCTACATAAGTTTTGTGGTCGGAATGTTGTTTGTCTTTACATATGAGTATGCCACTTTCACCCTCCGGCCCAGGCAAATTAGCGAGGTAGAGGGGACAGGCATCACGAGGCCGTGTGACCTCAGCCACGTGTGCTCTTGAAGATCGTCGTAGATGTCTCAGAATATATATGTGTGAGCAAGTCGCCTCGTCTTCGTCCTAGACTCACACATTAATTGAAGCTCTCATCGTCCGCTTGCTCGCACCCTTGCCTTCACACCCTCCTCCCTTTCACTTCGTGAAGCTCTTCCCGTTCTCACGGCTCGCGCGACCAAGCGCGCGACGCGCCGGACTACCGAGTCCCGCCCGCGTCACGCCACCGCGGAATGCGAAGCAGCCCGCACGCGTCCCGCTGTCGCGTGACCGCGCCGCTCGTGCGGCTCCCACGGCACCCTGCTCTTCCTAGAAAACACGAGTGGCGTGAGACCCTTCGGACGACGTCTGGCTTGCGCCTGGAGAAGCCTCAAAGTGCTGAATGATTGGCTTCGTATCTAGGAGAGCAATAGCCGCATCGGCAATCCCGCTGATTGAGCTGCTCAAGAAACCGCGCGTGCCCGACAACACCTACATAGGCATCTCTCCGCTTAGCGCTGGAGCGTCCGCAGGAAGACAGAGGAACACGTGCCGTCTACGGCGGCATGTGCTCGGTCCTCCGTTTCCGCTGGACTGCTGTTCTGTATGGGTGTGCTGCACGACTTCGTCCGATGAAGGGTAGGGGTTAGTATACAGTTTTCGTCCCCTTCGCTAGTAACATACGTTGATTTGAAAATAGATACCCACGTCAGCGGCCCAGAGGGGAAATAATAACAATAATAATAATAATAATATGAGGGTATATACTTGCGATACACGTGATTCTGAATACCTGTGGTACTGCCGTACCGGTCTGTATGCGTTCTCATTTCCATCCATTGGCAGCCCCACTAGCCACGTCTCGGAGCTAGCATGGCGCTCAAAGATTTTATTATGACTATAGACTCCGACGAGGAGGGCCCCGGTACCTCCTCCCCTAAGGCGCCCGAGAAAAAAGCTCGAGCAGAAGGTATGCAACTTGATCCGTCGTTCACGTTCGGCATCTCCGGAGATCTGTACGACCCGGCGGTTGGGACAGGGGATGTTGAGGACCATGTTCAGCAAGGCTCGAAGCTGGTGCGTCGGAAACCGTTGTACTATGATGTTTTTGTGCTAAAGCGAGTTTACAGCCACGGGTATCTGTTGACGATATTATAGCCAAGCGACTTGTGCGCAAGGTGTCCAACAAGCGAAAGCGTGAAGAAATGGAAAGAAAAGAGGATGCATCAGACTCAGAGTCCAATGCTTTTGATAGCACTGGAGAGGATGAGAGTGAAGACAACAGCAGCGAAGATGATAATGAAATGGACGACGGCGATCTTCATAACTTCGAGGGCATGGAAGAACAGGACGTTTTGGCTACCTCAGACGAAGAAGAAGCAGGAAGCGAGGTCAACGAGGGCGCCGAGGACGAGGGCACCTCTTCTGATACCTCTTCATCGTCCGAAAATGGCAGCGAGGCAGAAACGACTGCCGAGAAAGTTCGCAAGGCCGCATTTTTCGCTTCAGAATCTGGTCCTACAGAACCTCACTCGTCTTTCCTCTCAATGAATCTCTCGCGTCCCGTTTGGAAGGCTTTGACGACGCTTGGCTTCCATTCCCCTACTCCCATTCAGGCCGCTACCATTCCCGTCGGCCTCCTCGGCAAAGACGTCGTAGGGAATGCCGTGACTGGCTCTGGGAAGACTGCCGCATTCATGATCCCTATGATCGAGCGCTTGCTCTATCGTGACCGAGGCAAAAAGGCCGCCGCAACTCGGTGTGTCATCCTCGTCCCTACGCGAGAACTGGCTGCCCAGTGCTACGACGTTGGCAAGAAGCTCGCGATGCACACAGATATACAGTACTGCCTTATTGTCGGTGCGGTTCTACTTTCTTTTCCCTATGCGCAATAACACTGACTTGCTTCGATCAGGCGGACTGTCGCTCAAGGCCCAGGAGACGGCGTTGCGCACCCGACCAGATGTTCTTGTTGCAACGCCAGGCCGTCTCATTGATCACCTTCGCAATTCCCCTTCCTTTACGCTGGATGCCCTCGATATTCTTGTTTTGGATGAGGCTGATCGCATGCTCTCAGACGGCTTCGCTGACGAACTCGGGGAGATTATCAAGTCATGTCCAGTGTCAAGGCAGACCATGTTATTTTCTGCTACCATGACGGATTCTGTCGACGAGCTCATTAAGATCTCTCTGAATAAGCCGGTACGGCTCTTCGTGGACCCCAAGCGAAGCACGGCACGCGGGCTTGTGCAGGAGTTCGTACGAGTCCGCGCAGGTAGAGAGTCTGATCGCTCTGCTCTTTTAGTTGCGCTATGTCAACGAACTTTCAAATCTGGTGTTATCATTTTCTTGCGGAGTAAGAAGCTCGCTCATCAAATGCGCATCGTTTTCGGGCTCTTGGGGACGTCCTGTGAGGAACTGCACGGGGATCTTTCCCAAGAACAGGTATGTACGCTTCGCTGCAATGATCAGCCTCCATCACTGATTACACTCGAGCGATTGCAAGCTTTGCAGCGTTTCCGCGACGGCAAAGTAGATTTCTTGATGGCGACGGACCTAGCCTCGCGTGGTCTTGATATCAAGGGCATTGAAACAGTCATTAACTATGATATGCCAGGCCAGCTCGCTCAGTACCTCCACCGAGTTGGTCGTACTGCTCGTGCAGGGAAGAAAGGCAGGTGCGTTAGTGTCCACGAGCTCGTATTTGCTTGTACGCGCTACATAAACAGCTAGATCGGTAACGTTGGTGGGCGAAGCCGACCGTAAGATGCTCAAGGCCGCTATTAAGCACGCATCCGGTGAGGATCAGGTCAGACATCGGACAATTCCACCGGAGGTCGTGGCGAAGTGGGCTAAGAAACTTGAGGCGCTCAAAGGCGAGGTTGCGATCGTTATGCAGGAAGAGAGGGTGGAGAAGCAGGTTCAACTTTTTGACAATTATTACTATCCTCGTCTGACAATTACTAGATCCGACAGGCAGAGATGGAGCTCACTAAAGGCCAAAACATGATTAAGCATGAGAGCCAGATCTTCTCCCGACCTGCACGGACATGGTTCCAGTCTAGCAAGGACAAGCTAAAAGCCGAGAGTGGGACAACTGCTTTTCTTTCTCTGAAAATGACATTTCTGACCTTTGTTCGAAGTCTTAAGTAAGAAGCAGTACGAACAAGGGTTTCCTGATGAAAAGCTGGGCAAGGACAAAGCCGGAGGTGACGAGACGAGAGTGCGTCTTCACGGGGTTGAGACGAGTCTGGGCTGATGGTCTTCGCAGCCTAAGCGTGACAAGCTCGCCGGTCTGACGCGGAGAGCCAAGCGTAGGAAGCTCGCATTGGAAGATGAGAGCGTCAGCGATCGTAAGGGTGTGGATGCGGCTATCCGCTCCGCAAAAAAAGCCACGCGACCCACAAAGATCGGTCTGCCGGAGCCTGCCATGCCGAAGAAGCCCAAGTTAAAGGTGCGTAAAGGTGCTAAGGCGGGAAAAAAGAAGGACGTTGGGACATTCGAAGAGGAGTCCGGTCGGCGGACCAAGGGTGAGGGCGTACGTGCGAAGAAAGGTGACGCGATCGGGGGAACGAAGAAAGGCGGGAGACGGAAGGGGACGTAGTTGTGCGGTCTTGCGTCATGTACCCGGCGACGAGCACCTGAGGTGACTCATATCCACGTCCACGTATGATGTACTTGAAGACAATGTACGCCCATGGGCTGGGCTCGCGCCCTGTTGGCCGGCGGCAACTGTATTGCGGTGTTTCATGCCGCGGCACCGTGAGCCTGAGAAAGAAGTATATACATGAGGCGCGTGGACCAACTCTGAGCTTGAATCTCACGCTCACTCTTATACTCGCATATCGTTGTACGTGCGCCGCGGCCTTCAATTCTTGGTTGCGTAGTAGCTGCTCTGTAGACTCGCTGAAAGAAATGGAACATAGCGGGATCAGTTCGTTATCCAGACTACAGTTACCACCATCCTCTCGGCTCCACTATTCGTCCTGTTGCCCAGACAAAGATCTCATCGTGGTGTTCTCAAGACTAGGCGGGAAAGACCGCATGAGTCTATGGAAGATGCAAGGATCTAAAAAGTGGGAAGTTGACTTAGATGTAGGTTCAACAGCCAAGGAGGAAGTTGTCGACCTGGCTTGGAGTCCCGATTGTATGTCTTCATTACAAGGAGTAGGCTTCCCTCTGAACCCGTTAGGTAAGGCCAAACTGTCGTTCTGATACATGATCCCCCTCGTATCAGCTGTCACTCCATTCAAGATGGCCGGGAAGAACGGAGTGTGGCGATGACCAAAGATTTTTTGGACGGCAGTCAACTCCGTGGGATTTGGTGGTTTGTGGATGACAAGAAGCCGCCTATTGGTTCAATACCTGACATATTCAAGCGTCGTGATATCATCGTATGTTCAACGCCTATGTCTGGAAATGCAATTTTCCGTAATGTCTTGAAAGACAGGTTCTACGCATTCTGTGCTAAAAATGCTCCCACTTCTGGACGCTTTGAAAGACGACTCACAGTCTGCAGGGTATGTTGTGACATTATGAAGGAGACCGCGGTTCGCTGATTTCTGGAAAGAACCCAAGAGTTCTTTGCCTTCCAGGGGGCACAATCCAAGTCGTCTGTGTCTAATGTTATGCCCGCCCCCTTCAAACAGTGGCCTGTCTTGCCATCTGACCCCCTCACCGCTTCCGTTCAACCATCCAAACGTTCCGAAGACATTCATGAAGAGGATCTTGACGAGCTTGATGACTTAAATTGCAACAGTATCCTCGCCGTGGCAGATAGCTCTGGTTGCATCCAGTGTTTCTTGGACGGTTCTTATCCGCTTGGCACAGTTCTCATTGACACCGAGTCAACGATTGTCTCCCTTGTAAGACGGTCTCAATCGTCTGTACTGCACGCTTTTCAGCGATGGACTGAGGGCGACTATCGACTGACTACGTTGCTACCAACCGAAGTGGACTTGACTTTGTTGGGGACACAGATACCCCGCGACGTCGCGAAGATGTCTTCCACAGCATGGCAACTGCTCTGGTATTCGGTTCACGTGGTCGACGACCTTCGTAATGTCTGGATGGGATCAAACACTCAGACTGGCGCTCGAGAGCCTGGTCTCAAGTGGCTGTCAAAGCTGCAAGATCTGGAGCCATCTATACTACGTACGTCGTCTGTCCCTCACTGAAGTCGCCACCAACTGGTTAGACAGCGGATACTCTGCTCTGGGCAAAACTGGACCTTATTCATCTTCTAGCTACTGAGCGGTCGAGCGAAGCTATCTCTGACTTCATAGGAGCAGGAGAACAGATGAGCGAGCGCGTAAGCGACATTTCACTGGCTTCACCTTGACACCGACTGTACTATAGGGGCTGTTAAAATGGGATAGTACCGTGACCAGCGCCCTCACCCGACTGCGGGATCAGTCTCAACAGTATGTTGCTCCAGCCTGTCAGCGTCTTCATCTAGTCCTTGAAGAAGTTTTGGCTTGGGCACAGCTGTAAGTGACCATCTCCGCCTGTCTAGCCAGATGGGTGAACAATAACCCAGCCCCAATTCACATGGCTTGTGCCGTTTCGATGAAGTGGAAATCCGGGAATGCCTTTCTATGGTACGGCAGGCAATTATTGCGTCGAGCTGGCTGGCGGCGGTTGCCCGGCGGGAATTATCGCGGTTCAAAGAATTTATGAAATGGCTACGTTTCGGTGAGACCGGCAATCATACGCTTACCGCAGAAGCTTAGTGCTTGTTCAGAGATCAATAACACGGCTGCCACCAATGACCATGTTCTTCATCCCCGCCATGACGTACTCGAAGTACAAAGCTACATCTCGTATGGTCTCATCGACAATCCCATCGACATCTGGTTTGTAGGTCGGCCACCAACGAACCTGTCACCAAACAGGCGCACGACCGAAGCACCAGAGAAGGGTCTTACCGATGTCATGGAGCGGGCTCGGCAAACACTACGTGATCCTGCGGAGACTTCTCTCCATAGAGTTAGTTCCCGACTCCGAAGCGCAGCAGGCCGCTAACAACAAGGCGTTCTCACAGCCCGTCGGCCATCATCCACTCGATTCCGTGGACCGGAACCTACACGTTCTGCTTCACAATCTAGCTGAGAGGTGCAGCGGAATATTCCTGCGTGCAGCAAGTGCGACGGCTCGTTCTGCCCTGTGCGTTAGGCTCCCTCCGCCACACCAACCAGCAACTGTATACGGCGATTTGATCATCCGGGAATGGACGATCCTCGGTCCCAATCAGGCAAGTTGCCATCGTGCCGGAGCCGTAGTCTAACGGTCAAATTTCATCAGGGCGAGACGACTCAATATTTGGCCGTCTACCCCGCCAGCGTTCGAGATCGCACATGCTGTGCGTTGCGTTTCGACGTCCTCCTGGTCACTGTCCTGATACTTATTTTCTCTTAGTGTGCCTGTTCCGTTTGCAGTTTGGCCAGGGTGAAGCTACAAGTCCAGTGCTGGCATCTATCGTCCTGGACTGTGCACTGTCGCAGAGAGGTGGCAATACAACTGGGGTCCAGCTTCTGGGCGTCGAATTCTTTGATGATGAGTGCCTTGTCGTCGTTGCTCGCAGTCAAGATCAGAAAGGTATGCACCCTCAAGCTGCCGCAGAACAGTCGTATGATATTCGCTCATGCACCGGCCAGACGGAGCGATCGTTGCTTCGGTCGGGTACTCGAACTTGCCGTTCGCGCTGATACATGAAGGCGAGAGTCTTATAGGATTCTCTCGCGAAGGCCTGGCATGGGAGACAATAGAACGCCGGCGGGCGGGCGAGGTGAGCCGTCCCCTTCGACGGTGCTGGGCAACGGCGGCCTGACAGGACTCGTGAAAAGTTCGCTGGCGCTGCGATGGAGATTAGACGATCGTGCGCCATGCAAGCATGCAAGAGCGAAAACATATTGTTGTCTGTCAACGGGAGATTAGGTCGGAGAGTCGCATGTGTACTGGACGTCGATGCTTCGATCATGGAGGTATTTGACCTGGAGGCGGACGGCGAAGAGGACGAGAACGAGGAAGAATAGCCGGCTTCCCACGGACAGGTCGGAGTCCAGTAGTGGCAGTGTATCGACTAAAGCTTGCGGGCCCTTGACGGCTACAGCCGGTGAAGCGCCTGTAGGCTTAACGTTGCTGGAGGGATGACTAGGCGTGAGTATGAGACGCCGAGAGCCGGATGCGGTCAGCCGACGGTGGCGCCTGCCGGTGGCGGGGCAAGATGTCCAAAGAGAGGTATCGCAGGGAGGAGAGTGTGCACGCGCACCAGGCGAGGATGGGGGTCGTGCAGGAGAAAAGATTACCGTGCGATCGTGATGAGATGAGAGCAAACATCGAGTCGCGGAGGACGGGGACACAGACGGGATGGAACTCAGCCGTCGTCTAGTGAAACCATCGGGGGAGCCGAGGATGTGGCGCGGACGATTTCCCGTCCGTCATCGCTCGCCTCGTGCCCTGAATTCGCATAACAGAAATATATTATGTGCACAGTACGATCCTGAGGCTTGACCTGACCGTTCCTTCGCTTCGCTTCCCTCCCGCACGTCTGTCCCATCCCCGCTCTTGCCCCCGTCCCCAGTCCCATGGCTCCCTCCGCTCGTTCGACAGCAAACGGCGGGGATAGGCTCAAAGACTCCCCACTTTCAGATGACAAGGACGACCAGGGCCATCTTTCCGACTCTATCATGCGCAAGAAGAAGAACGCAGAAGCTCAGGCTGCTTTCCGTGCCCGTCGCGCGAATTACATATCTACCCTTGAGGAGACTGGTCAGTAATGACTATCTCAAGCCGGGTCAATCCCTGTTTTGATCGTAGACGGGCAGTGAACAGTCTTGAATCCATCGTCCTCCATCTGCAAGAGTCTATTCGCGCCGCGGAGGGCGAAGCTCTCGCTTTGCGAAACGAGAACGAACAGCTCAGAGCAGTTGGGCAGGATCGTGATGCTCGTTGGCGCACTCTCTGGCACTCTCACAAGGGTGACGAGCTCCCCGAAGGGATTCCACCTCTTCCATCCGTCTTTGGGCCAGTGTCTCGTTCCTATCCTCCCTCTCCCGCCATCGGGCACCAGCAACCTGTCACAACCACGAGCCCTTATGACCATAATCAACTGACCTATCCCGTCTCGCCTACCTTAACCCACGCTCCGTATACTATGGTTAACTCCGGCGGCGACTTTCCCGCACCGTCCGCACCTGGGCCCAACTCATTCATGTCAGTGGCTGCGTATGAGAACGTGGCAGTGCGCGAACGTTTTCCCAGTCCCGAATCGTACCCTCAGAGTAGTTACCCACCGCTTTACGCAGGTCAAGATTCGACGCCTGTCGGGAACTGGCCACGGCCAGTTGCGCAGACTCCGTCCGCTGGTGCTGATTTGAGCGGCCAGATGTGTGACGGCTCTTCCCGCTCACCTCAGTTGGTGGGGTCGCCTCTCGATGGCTCCGCACCTGGTGTGGCGTACTGCAACCACTATGCGGCCACGGACGGACGAGAATCGTCACCGATGCCTTCTTTGCAACGCTCCCAGTATACGCCACGACCTCCGTCAGCTTCTTCGGCATCCTCGGTGTCATCCACGGCCTCTGCTACACTCACCACTCCCTCCACTCCCGCCATCGCCCCTACTCAGTCATATCATGCCTTTGCACACCCTAGTATTCCTGACGACTTCCGACGCCACTCTGTCAGCCACGCTCCAAGCGCAGACGTCATTCTTCACGGGGGCATCGCCAACATTCCCGTCGCCGGGCAGTCACGTGAAGGTGTTCGCTACAGACTTGGTCCTCGTCGCACTGACTGCGGGCCCGGTCTGGAGCGAGCCATGTTCCCTGCTCTGCCTTCTGTCGGCCAGATCGGACACGGGCATCCTGGCGATGACGGCGCGACGGCGCGGGCCCGCCAGCGTGTGACGCACTCACCCTCGCCCTCGCCTTCTCCCGCCAGTCAACCGCCCGTATCTGGCACACTCCAGGTTATCAAGTCTCAAGCGTTCGGGTCGCTTCGCCGGGGACGAGCTTCTCCTAAGCGCACCGCCGAGGCTGCGAAATTCGCCAACGAAGCCCTGGAAGCCCGTGGCATCACACTGGGTTCGGTACGTCCTGGCGGCGTCAAACGCCAACGGACGCGGTGTCAAGAGGGAGACTCTCCGTGAGTTCGAACGGTACCATCATTCTTTCGATGGCGCCGTGTCGGCGCGTGCGTCTCCCACTTCTTTCAGAGTACTCGTAGCAATTCCGGCATACCACATGGCTGTCCTACATACCCGCTCGCTATGCTGTCTCTCGCTGTATTCGTATCCACCTAGCATTAGCATTGTATATAGCTGTATTTTGCTTTGGGCTCGCTGTAACATCTCTAGTTCGATTTTTTGCTGATTTTGTTTTGTCGAGACGCGTTGCTGATCCCAATCTCGGAGCTCGGCATTTCCGATACCACCTTCTCAATGCCGCCGGTATGTCCGTTCTCACCGCTGAAGCGCAATATCCACGTAATGAAATGCGATCACGACGCATCTCCTGTCGCTTAAAAGTGGATGATCGCCGGGCACAGCGTGCATCAAAGTCGACCATGGCCAGAACTACCGCGCATTTCTGGGCTTGCACGGATCGTGTATGAGGTCGACAGAAGGAAACGCGGATGACGGCAACATCACAAGCCCTCTGACGCCCCTCTGCTGCCACGGACGCTCAAAGCCATAAGTGATAACGACGATCTTCTAGTTTCGGCAACACCGAGCGGCAGCTACTTGGCACGTTGCTACCACATGTCCCTGCATAGAGTTTGGGTGACAAACGGGGTTTTCGAACCCGTGAATGGAGATACGCAGGCGGGCCCTGCATCACCACCTCAGTGTTGGTGCATCTCACGTGTACACTAGACATCCAAGAACCATGCCGAAGTTCTGCGCACGCGGACGTCTAGGAAGTTCATGTACCCGTGGCCCGACGCGACTCGGTCTGGTACACCTATGCCAAATTTGAAACTGAGTAAACCACTACAGCATGAGCAAAGGCAGACAACTACCTTTGGAGTCGCAACATCCCACGGGCCATGGAGCTCACTAGCCAGGAAGCCAGGTCAGCGGCGACTCAGGAGCGCGGAATATGAGAACTTTAACTTTTTGAATGCCTGGGCTCGAACCAGCACCGCTGGCGCCACGAAAGATGCGCTGGCCATCGCCGCGCCAAACAGAAGCATCGCAGTCCGGGAGACCTGTCCCATGAGGAAGACGGAAGCCGTTGACATCATGGTGGTGAGCGCAATTCGCATGGACACAGGGGCGGACTGGACGGACATAGGGCTGAGATAGGAATAGGGATGCACGCGGAACGCAGAACTGACCTGCAAACGGTGGCGCAAAATCGGGAACAAGGCAAACAGCTGCACGGCGAAAAGGACAAGCGCGAAGACTGACAAGTCTTCATGCAGCCTCGAGGCAAGGACGACCGCGGCGGAAATGGCCGCGTTCATTGAGAGAACTGAGGTCAGCCTACGCGAAGAGTCAGGTCAGCGTCATGTTCTTCCTGGAGAACGGGAAGATCAGTGCTACCTTTCACGCACGCGGCCCCCTCGATGCGCGGTGCTGTAATCCGCAAGGGCGGCGTTCAGTATGAAAAGACATGCGGAAAGTGCCCATACAGAATCCGATGACGTGGCGTCGGTCAGAGTCCGCAAGATCGGTGCAAGCGCAATGAGGGCTAGAAAAACGAGAATCGATGCCCTGGCTGCCCTCGCGCCTGCAATGCAGGCGATTGTGAGTTTATTGCGAGCGCACGAAGAACTCTGCATACGACGATCTGAGTCCGCCGTACCAAGCCGTTTTTTACCGATAGAACTAAGGATCTCCCAGACGAGGAAACCGGTCACAAACAAAGCCGTAGATGCGAAGACCAATAAGCGCGGGTCAAGGGTTTGGTGCCGGAGATGAATGAAGGCTACCAAGAATATTGATATGGTGGAGATATGCTGTGTTATCGCACACGAGCCAATAACCAGTTCCCAGTAGGTATATGGCTGCACATTAGCTGTAGGGTGTATTTCGTTCGAGACCGATACTTGTTAGTAACGAGGCACACTCACAATTCTTCACGAGTGACGATAAGAACGTAGGCGGAACATAGTTGTCGGGGTAGGGCTGCTCCTTCCAGAGCACGCGCTCCCATGTCGTTTTGGACATACAGGTATGCTGGTTGATGAAGAAGAGCGAGGGAAAACCTTGCGGCTCGACAAAGTCCGTTTACGGGGACGCGGCTCCAGATAAAGGCACTCTGGGTTAGATACAGGACAAGGACCTTAACATTACAAATGCCAGAAATAGTTTCTGACGATCGGAGTCCACGACACCAGAACTGGGCGACTAAACCCTACATGAATGGCTCAGAAATACATCACTGCGCATAGCAACAGCTAGCGGGAAGGGCAGGGTGCGCTGAACGTCCCGATAAATATGGCTGTTGCGGGGAACAGGAGTATCAAGTGTCTCATAAACCTCAAAGTAGCTCCGCCAGCCGCACGAACGGCGTTCCGATTGGGGCATGGGTACCGAAAACTAAGCGAGACGGAAGCTAATGAGCCTTGCTTTGAGGGTACGGCGCACAGACAGCCCAGACCCAGCCTTCAATCCCACTATGCCATCAAATGAGAAGCGAGATATGGTGAGAAGTACAAGAGCACACACCACAAGCCTTTCCTCTTGTCGTTGTTCAGGCATCCGAGGCGCCCTCTTGCTCGCTTCTAGCTTTGCCGCGAGTTGTCCGCTAATAGGGTTGGACTTGTTCACCCCCCTCTGCTGCTCCTGCAGCAATACCATCAGAAAAAGCACGATGGCAACAGAGAGCGACCCTACCGTTTTCAAACGTTGTTCCGCCGCAGCGGCGGCGGCAGCTCGTGGATCAGCAGGAGAGGGGGAAGAGGCACTGGGACTGAGGACAGTATGACCGCCGGTATGTGCTGAAGATTTCGAACAGACTGCGCCCATGAACGCGGTGGATGCCAGGAAAGGTGGTTCTGTAAGGAAACGAAGCGCCAAATCTGAGGTTGAGAATTTGGCGCGATGTAGAGATTGCGAACTGAAACGGGCACACCCGGGCCACTAGCTTGACGAAGCCCACAGGCCAGTAGAAAGCTTCCCGCTCTCCTCGACACCTCGACTAGTATCGGCACCACGGACGCGTACCGTCTCGCTTGCTGCGCATAGGACACTCCCATAACATAACTAAAAAAATAATGGTACACTAGGACAGGAAACCGCGTCCACATGCGAGGAATCGGGAGGAAAGCATGCTAGAATCCCAGCATCTATCGCGGGAGCCTGTCTGTAGGTGATGCTTCACGAGACACCGCAATATAACCGCTGCGACGGATATCATCTCCTGCCCTTGGATTGTCCGAACGGCTGATATACCGAGCAGCCAAGCCGATGTTCTCGAACTGCGGTGCCCAATTCTAGGACAAGAGCATGAGCGAATGAATGCTGGCGAAGCAGACCCGCGTACCTGCCACCATTTGCGCCCCGTGTTCCATGGAGCATTGACATCGATGCCCGCCTTCTGCATGCGTCCCTTGATCCCGGCACCGAGCAGAAGGCCGAAGACGGTGAGGAGAAACAGGGTGACCACGAGCTGATCGCGAGGCGAATCGCGCTCTAGTGCATGTGCAAAGCAAGAGATTATAACCAGGGGCTGCACGCGGAATCCAACGACGCACGAAAACAACGAGCTTCAACGTCACCCTCCTTCCCTGTAGCCGTGTCGGGATCAGTATCGCCGAGAGATGCGCCGGCACATATTTGAAGGTTCTGGTTGAGACACCACTGTTTAGTACACGATAGACAGGGCTTGGATGGCGTGTCGGGATTGTCGAGATGGAGAATAGAGTAATTCGCTCCAAAGCAGGTACCTGTTGCATGTTCAGTCTGGAATAGACGAGAATTTGCAACCTAACATTTGCAGAAGCTAGTGGCCTCCCACTTATTACCGAGGATGGCACAGGTGCATGGCTACTCCTATTGAGTTATTGCGCTGTGATTGCAGAAACGGGCTACGACTACGTACGATCAGAGTAAACAAAACGCCAAGGAAGACGATAGAGTGCAAAGTGCTCCGGTACATGATGGCGAAGGGCGCTCGAGAGTCGCGAAAGCACTGGCGGCGCGCGTGGCCATACTAGGGTCGTTTACTGCCGCGTTGAACCAGAGCCTGATTCCTCTCATAAGTTCATTGTGATATCCTCTGTTCGGCCTCGAACGCCTTGGCCACTATAGCTGGGCTGTCGGTCTGCGTCCATGTCGGCAGAATACGAGGATGTCCTCACTAACCAGCCCGTGGTCATCGATAACGTCCGCCTGGAAATACTTCGTCTCCCCCCTCGGATCCGCTCACTGACGCTCATTAGGGTTCTGGCGCAATAAAGGCTGGATTCGCTGGTCAAGATCATCCAAAATGTTTTTTTCCGTCGTTGTTGGTCTTTCAGGACCCCACAGTCCCAGTGCTTCACTAATTCGACGCGTCTAGCGTTGGGCGACCAAAGCATGTGCGCGTTATGGCTGGCGCGCTGGAGGGAGACGTCTTCATAGGTCGTAAAGCGCAGGAATTTCGTGGGCTTTTGAAAATTAAGTATCCGATGGAGCATGGGATTGTCACGGACTGGGATGATATGGAGCGAATATGGAACTGGGTCTATGCAGAGGAACTCGGCACATTGAGCGAAGAGGCGCGTAGTATTCACTTCCATCGTTCCGTCTTCTTACATCGACCAACATAGCATCCTGTCCTGCTTACCGAAGCGCCACTAAACCCGAGGGCAAATCGAGACATTGCCGCTCAGATATTCTTCGATACCTTTAACGTCCCCGCACTCTATATTTCTGTTCAAGCTGTTCTCTCATTGTACGGGATCTTTGGCGACCTTTGCCCGTTATTAAGCTTACTCTACGATAGATATTCGTCAGGTCGTACCACCGGCATTGTGCTAGACTCAGGAGACGGGGTCACGCATGCAGTGCCTGTTTTTGAGGGCTTCTCTATGCCTCATGCCATTCGGAGGATTGACGTCGCAGGGCGGTAGGCATTTTGCCCGTCGTAATCCGTTTCGTGCTTAACTGTGCCCGAGCAGGGATGTGACTGATCACCTGCAGGTATTGTTGCGCAAATCCGGACACTATTTGCACACGACAGCGGAAAAGGAGGTTGTGCGTACGATCAAGGAGAAAACATGTTACATTGCCGTCAATCCCGCCAAAGAAGAAAAGGACTCTCTCGGAAGGACTGAGGAATTCAGGTTACCAGACGGTAACATTGTTCAAGTGACTTCAGACCCCGCTGCACCATATCCACTCACCCACTGACATGCTTCTAGCTTGGCCCCGAACGATTCCGCGCACCAGAAATACTGTTCAACCCAGAAATCATCGGAATGGAGGACCTTGGTGTCCATCAAGTCATCGTTGACTCCATAAACCGGGTCGATCTAGATTTGCGCAAGAACTTGTTCTCAAACATCGTACTCAGTGGTGGCACGACGCTCTGCCGTGGTACACCGCCAGCTACCTATCCGCAGACCTCTTTTCCTGATACATGTGCAGGATTTGGTGATCGTCTTCTCAATGAGGTCAAGAAGGTGGCGGTGAAAGATGTGAAACTTAAGATATATGCACCACCTGAGCGCAAATACTCGACCTGGATAGGCGGGTCCATTCTCGCAGGTCTGAATACGTTCAAGAAGGCGAGTGCTTCGTGTGCAGCGTCACCGGTACCGGTCCTGATTTTGTCTAGATGTGGGTATCCGCTGAGGAGTACCAGGAAGATCCGGACATCATTCACAAGAAGTTTGGCTTCTGACATGACATGGATTTTCTCAGGCAGGTTTCGCTATGTGCACTAGTAGACTTACACCTTGTCGTACTTAGTACTATACCCATGCATCGATCATCTAAATCAGTTTAATGGCGGTGAAGATGACGGCTGGCCCACACAGCCCACACAGCACGGGTTGGGTAAGAGCATTTGCATATGCATAATGGGCTCATGTGTGCATGGAGATAGCATACGCAGTGATACACCAGGGATGCGGAGTGCGAAATATGAAAACACAGAAAGAACCCGAACAGTGTAAAGAGCGAGTTATTTACTTGCCCTTCTTCGCAGGCTCGGATGCCTTCGACTTGGCAGTACCACGGAACTATTGAGTGGACAAGGGTCAAAACAAGGACCATAGCTGAACGACAAGACACGTACCTTCTTCGCACGATTCTTTCGCTCCTTCCGTAACTTGCGCGAAGCCTTCTCGACCTTGGTCTCTAAGCCTTTCTGAAGGGAAGTAAGTGGGAGAACGTCGACAAGAACGAACTATAAACACGTACCCGGACTAGCCGGTACCTAGGCTCAAACCGCCTCTGGGCAGCCTCGTCATCGTAGATGAGAGCAAACCCAGTGCTACGACCTCCACCAAAGTGTGTCCGGAAGCCGAAGGGGACTACACGCTCGGCTGCAATTTTGTAAATACCGGCGAGCTTCTCGGCAAGCTCAGCCTTGGAGACGTTTGCACGATTGGGGTGAAGGACATCGACGACAAATTGACGACGTTGCAGGAGGCGGTTTGTGATGAACTTGCGGGTGCGGATGGTGACAGTCGCCGAATTGTCCTGCGGGAAGTGTAATAATGAGTCGTCTGCCGGGCGGACACGACATCCAGACAAGGGAAATCGCATCCAGCCTCTCAGCCGTCCAAAACAAGCCAGATCGTTTGTACGGCATCCTAAGCTTGCACTGGAGCGGTATGAAAACACTTACCATGGTGGGCGACGGCGATTTTGAGGGCGGATAGGTCGGCGAAGGGCTTGAGGGCGTCGGCCTGAGTATCGTAGCGTGGGCGAACGATCGAATTCGGTATCAGGCACGTGCGCCGACTTCCCTCGGCCCGCCCACCCGCCTTCTTGCTGAGGCGGCATGACATAGCCTCGAGCTTGTCCACTGTCGCGATGGCCGCCAGCTACACTTCATTCGCACCCTACGTATGCCATCTCCTGAACGATGTGTTTTTATGCGGACGAATGACAAAAAAGGTCTAGGCTCCACCCCCCGACGAACAACTGAACGCATCCGACCAGTCGTCCTCTTCACGCTTCAACCGGCCTTGGTTCCCATCCCAGCCATCCTTGTCATACAGCCAAAGCCAATCTTACCAGTCTGGCGGGGTGCCCACATTAGAGACCGCCACAGCAACGGGCTTTGGCTCAGATGATGTCGTCGCCGCCGCCGTTGAAGACGGTCCGTCGAGTCTGTGGGAGACTCGGTTCGGGTACCGAGTAGATGTACTCGCTGCATTTGCATACGTGCTTGGTCCCATCTCAGGTGTGGGCCCAGTCCTGTATGTCTGTTTACCATTGCCGATACAAATATACGCAGCGTTCCTTCTGCTGGCCCTTGAAACGCACAACGACTACGCTCGCTTCCACGGTGAGATGGCATTTATTACCATCACGGACTTGACTGTTGACCTCTACTGCATCTGAAAGCATATCAATCCGCGTTGCTCTCGACACCACTACTTCTTTTACGCATCATCGCATCTATCTTTGCGCTCGCAGGATTCTTTAAGCTTCTTTTTAGCCTCCTACTCGTGGGCCCTTGCCTCTTCATGGCGTGCGTCTGTGGTTTCATGCTAGCACATTAGTACTGATGAACTCGCGTACAGATATCGAGCCTTTATCGATGCTTCGCGCAACGGTCTGGCTCGTTACCACTTGCCTTTCGTGGGCGACTTGGCGGACCAGTGGCTGCACGACGAATGATGCCATATCCTTATTTCCTTGCTTTATATTGTTCAGCGGACACAGAGTACTTCACGTGAGACTGCACACTCCAAGTCCTAATTCGTCTCAGATACCAAGCTACACGACAGAACGCATAATTAATGATAAAAATGTGCGATGGATAGCGATGCGGTTAGTGATGCGAGTCAAGGTGCGACGACGGAGTATAGAGGGAATAGGGTATGGTGACTCATAGGTAAGGCGGCCCATTCGTATCAATTGACTGAAAGACATTGCCGGACAGCTTATTGACGATTATGGGTCGCACAGGTGGAGGGCGCTGAGAACCGCGCTGCAAAGCGTCGACACGTAGCCATCGATGATAGGGCCGAGGATCGGGTGCAAGCTATTGAGTAGACCGTCGGTCAGGTTCTCGACCGCGTCAAGAATCTTGTCGAGGATGCACTTGATTTGATATACGACTATATCTGACGGTGAGAAAATGTATTCATCAAAAGCAGCAGTGATGGCGCACTGGGGCCGAGGATGGGGCCGAGGACAGGTAGGTTCTCGATGAGCCTGTCGACGGAGTTGAGCACGTTTTTGTTCAAATTCACGATATTCTTGAGGATCGATTCGAGCTGATCTGTGCAGTCGTAGTTCGCGAGGCCCTTGTCTGACCCAAGCTGGTCGAGTATAGCAAGCACGCTCGATGATGATTCTTGGTACGTGGTCAGCGAGTCTGCGGCTTGCGCTTGGAGCTCGGAGCTTGCCCCGTCGCTCGCCTCAGACTGCGCAGTGTAGCCCTCTTAAGTCCACAAAGATCAGTGTCACGTTTTCATAAACATGGTGACGGGCAAATGCACCGAGGTCGCTAGCGCTGGCTTGAGCAGTCGCGTAGTGATCATTTAGAGCCTGAATGCTTGCTGCATGCCCAGCTGGGCAACCGCGCTTACGCGGGCTGTTCGTCGTTTTGGTGGCGCTGATCGACGATGTAGGCGCAGACGCATTTGCGTGGGAGAGAGGCCTGGAGGTCGGGCGTTTAGAGGCGGCGGAAGAGTTCATGTGATCCATCGAATGATTGGTTCGGCCGCGGGGGGTGAGGTCGGTTAGGGTGACGGCCCGTGGCATGGACAACGGGAGAGGCATCGGTAATGCCATTGCCGTACTTGTAAGCGATTGAGGGCCAAAGAAACCTACGAAAAGAAGTGCGTGGATGGCGGTGAGGAAAAAGCGAGGAATAGAAGGCATGGGTGATTTGGGAAGGAATGACGGTATAACCACTGCTGGCGGGCGCGTCGAGCGCAGAGTGCGGGAAATGGGGAGAATGAGGGGGGCTACTGTTACGGAATCCGGGCTGTCTATAACAATATTAATACAGGGAGCTTTGCAGCTGTTTGTTTGCCGGAGAGCATAGTCTGGTGCATGTGTATGCATTCCGAACCCAACCACCATTCTCGAACTACAACCGCTCAACATCTTTCACACCGAAGCTGTTTCCCCCTCAGTAAACAGCCTCCGTATGTTCAGAATTCCAGCTCCCCGCACTCAGCACTCAATCGTCAAGACAGCTTTCCATAACTGCGCACATGAATACTCGCAAAGGGGTGTATAAGAAAGTCTCCCGGCACTGTACATCGCTAAGCGCATAAAACCCTAACGAATACAAGCTGCCGAAAGCCCGAAATCAAAAGCACTAGTCCGACGAGCAAACTGCGTCTTCGCGACGCACTACAGACAGCCCATAAGGCGCCTAGAAAACGACTAGACGAAGCCAGTATCCAAAACGAATGCGAAGAAAGAGAGCGACGTGGTGAGAGATAGATGTCAGCGCAAGCAATCTGCGCAGGAGTTTGTCCGCAAGTGGGGTCGTAGAAGGATCTCGGGAAATGGATTGGATCAGAGGTTTGACGCTCAAAGTTTCTCGCAGGAAGCGCCATCACGCGCAAGCCTGTAGCCAGCCTGACAAGAGTACACTGTTCGTTCCATCAGCCCTCATTCCCATGCATATAAATCAATACAGGCACATACCCTTGCAGGCACCGTTTTCGCACCCGACATTCCACGAGCCCTCGATCGTGGTGCAGTCGTACTGGGAACGAACGGACGCACAACCACCGCAAGACTGAAGCTCGTGCTGGGTATCGACGCACTCGAAGTCCGTAGTAAGACCGGTAAGGCCGCCGACCGGGCACGCTTGGAGACCAACGGGGCACAGACCAACGGTGCGCTTCTTCTGGTTGCGCTTCCAGCTGTACGAGTGCCCGGACGGCTTGGGGGGTGCCGGGTTGTGGTTACAGCACTGGTTGCCCCACCAAGAGTTGCCTGGGCAAGTCGGGGTAGGCGGCGAAGGGTGTGAGGGAACACAGCAACCTTGGTCAGAGTGCCAGTACCAGCCTTCGTTGGTGGGGCAGGATGTGCCGGATGGCGGCGACGGAGGACTAGGTTTACCACCATGGGGAATGCAACATTCACCCTTCAACGCGTTCCACCTGTTTAAGAGCATCAGGTGCGTTCGAGACGAAACAATAGCAGCCATCGATTACGGGACGTACAGGAATTCACCCGAGTCACAGCCACCAGGCGACGTAGGAGTGGAGGGTTTAGAGGGCGTCGGCATAGGCGGCTTGGAATACGTCGTGTGCTCGGGCTCGGATGGCTTCGTGTGCTCGGGCTCGGATGGCTTCGTGTGCTCGGGCTCGGATGGCTTCGTGTGCTCGGGCTCCGACGGCTTCGTGGGCTCGGGCTCCGATGGCTTCGTGTGCTCGGGCTCCGACGGCTTGGAATACGTCGTATGCTCAGGCTCAGATGGTTTGGAATACTTCGTATGCTCAGGCTCGGACGGCTTGGAATACGTCGTGTGATCGGGCTCAGACGGCTTGCAGCAATTCTCGTTCGTGTTCCACAGAGACCCACCAGAGCAGGTAGGTTGCGGGCTATAGCTGGGAGTACTGGGGACACAGCATCCCGCCCCTGTATTTGGACGTTACGAGACATTTGCTACGAGCTGAAACACATTACGCACCCGTATGCCAGAACCAGTTGCCAGGGCATGACTTGCCGGACCTATCACAGACGGTTAAACACAGAGAGCAGAAGGTGTATGGCACTCACGGAGCGGAGCCCTTGGAGAAATCATCACCGGAGGCCGGGATACACACATTTTTGCCAAGGGCATCATAAGCAAAGTGACTGCTGGGGCAAGACGTCGAGGAATGCGCTGTGACGAAAGGAAGGACAGAGGCCGCAAGGACTGCGAGCGTAACAAGACGAGATACGAAAGCCATCGCGCTGGAGGAAAGGACCGACGACAATGGAGAGAGAGCGAAAAAGATCGACAAAGGGGAAAAGGACCGAGAGCTTTAGGCTAGGCTTCGTGTTCGATCCTTTTTATATTCACCCCAGCGTCTGACAGCCATCACGAAGCTAAGTTTCCCAAGCTCGAGGCCCGGTGGGAATATCCCGTTTGGGTGCTGTTTACCTTGCTCTCCCGATGGCATCTCAAGGCACAACACATGCCGCGGTTTCCGAACCATCGGCCGTTGGTGACCTGTACTCTGACCGTTTGCAATTCGGGGGTGCAGTACGCGTTCCGGAAACGTAGGTTGATGAACATCCTTCGAAGCGAGCACGGCCGTAAGGCTACCCGCGGAACAGTGCATCCTGATGATCCTTTTCTGACGGAATCACTACTATCGACCACGGCATTGAACTGACCTCAGTTGATAAAGGCGGAAGAAGCGGGCTTAGAGACGGCAATGAACGCGATGGCAACGGCGGGCGGCAGTTGAAAGCGTCGCAGATTGTAAGCATCTAGTCAAGGAGCACTGACAAATGCGAGCTTGGCAATGACATGGCAGATTGGACGGCCCGACATAAAAGCCCGCACAAAAGACCGCGCGCAATCGCTTAGTTCTAGCCGAATGAACGAGGCCATATCACGGACTTTACGGATGCCAGTAACCATGTGACGACGGCCATCTTCTACCGGGGCTCTTCGCGCGTTCAGAGACCCAATGCATCGGCTCGGACTCCGACTGGACACAGCATCAGGGTTCCTCGTCTAACAGATGGGGAATTGCAGGTGAGGGTATACAGTATTGGAAAGATGTTAAACAACTACTAGCGTACCCTTGCCTCCGGTCAACAGAAAGCGAGAGCTTCTTAGAGCACTATCATCGGCGAGAAGCTTCGTCCACACCAGAAAAAGTTCTCATTCGTTGGGGAAGTAGGTCCATAAAAAATACAATCCACTGTGTTTCAGTGTGTCTGTTTCGTGAGCTGACGATTCGTGAGCTGACACTATGATGAAGAACAGCGCCTAACATACCTCAGCCGTCCAGCGTTGTGCGCGCCCGTTGGAGCGCGTGTGTCGCGAAGTAGCGCACGTCCGCGTCTTGGTCGATCTTCAGCTCTTCCAGGACAGGAACCACTTTCTGCTGGATAAACTCCTTGCCGTCAGGGGTTCCGCCGTAAGACGTCGATAGCACCTCCATCGACTTCGCGACGTTGAATCGGATGTTCGGAATAGAATCCGTCGCCAGGTGAAGGAGAGCTTCCATGATCTCGCTGCGGACGATATCCAGGTCAAGAACAGGTGCAATAGTCTATAAGAGAGCTGAGCCTTAAGAAAAAACTGGTGGATAAATCATCCCTTACCCCTATCGCCTGGACGGTAGTCATGCGGTACAGGTAGTTGGGATGAGCGCCCATGTTCACGACTTTCGGAACGATCGCAGTGCGCGCCCACTCCACGCCAAACACTTCCGTGAGCTTCTTTAGGTTGATAATGGCCGCTTCACGAATGCTGTATACAGTATCGCCTAGCCAAGACATGCATAGGTTCGCGAGCTGCTCGTCGAAGAACGGCCTGCCGAGTTGTGTTGCAAGAAGGGGGATGTATTCGATGATAGCTTGGCGAACACGCCAGGACTTGTCTTCCGCCAGCTCGACAATGGCCGGAAGTAAGCTTTCTGCTAGGAGCTGGATACCAATGACTGTGCGAGACTGTCAGCTCTCCCGACGGAAGAGAGCCAAGAGCTCACCCTCGTTTACTTGCTCAAGCTTACTGATGATGTTCAATCGAACCTCAGGGAACTCGTCCTTAAGGAGGTGAAGGAATAGCTGAAGGAGATGCTCGATCGTCGCCTCCTTTCCGAGAAGTGGCGCAAGACCGGTAATCTGGTTCGCAAGGGCCGCGCGCACATGCTGCGAGCTGTCCTGACAAAGGTCCCTCACGAAAGGCACAATACGCGCAACGATAACGTCCTTCTCAAGTAACTTCGAAAAGCCTGCCAGGCAACATAATGTTGGCAGAGTCGTTCAGGCAGAGGAATGGCGGGGACGTACCGGGGATCTGGCCGGCCGCCGCCGTCCGAACCTCGGCCTCGTTGTCTTTGAGCAACTGAACGAAATGTCCAACAAGCTCCTCCCGGACTAGCTCAACGCCCACTGCTTCCGCAAGCTACAGGCCGTAGAATCTTAGATTCACCGCCGGTCGGTTGCGATGTACGTACCTCATTAAAATGGGTAGCCGCCATGTATCGAACCCTCCAGCTCTTGTCCGAAGTTGTCTGCCGGATTTGCTTGAGAAGCAGCTCGTGTACTTCAGATGATGTGAGCTGTTGAACAATCGTAACCAGGTCCTCCACCGTCAGCATTCGCACAGAGTCTTGATCATCGGATTGTAAACGGCGGTAAATCGTAAGTCCATCGCTAAGTACATGTTGCTTTGAAAGATCTTTGATGAGAGCCTGCGACAAGGCAGAACCATCAGAGACATTCATTGGGAGGAAAATGGCCACACAGACCCCAAGCCACTTCGCAGCCGCCCGGCGAACCATAGGCGTGTCGTCGGATGCAAGGGCCATGAAGCTTTTTCGCAAATTCTCTTGGATGGTCGGCGATACCTTGGCGTAGACAGGAGCATAGAGGGCGGCGGAGGATGTACGCGATGTAAACCATTCACCACGAGAGAGCCGTTCAAGGAGTGGGATGTAGTACTGCTCGATTTGTGGCTGGCTAAGGACTATGGAGACTTGAGCTATGGATTCCGCCGCCTGCCGTACACGTCAAGATCGAGCACGCAGACAAGACATGTTGAGCACCAAGGCTGAGGTCGCGAGCATGTGCGACGCACCTTGTCCCTGACGAGAGTTTCCTCCACAGATGACAGATTCTCCAAGGGACCAAGCAAGACGTGCGCATGTTCGGGTCCGCCTACGTATTCCTCGAAATTCTTGCCTAACTCATCCGCGAGGGCCAAGAGGACCTCATCCTCGTCGTCGACTGAGTCTTGAAGAAAGGGTATGAGCTCTTCCCGCGCACGATCAGGGCCAAGGGCAAGGGCGATGGTGGAGACACGATGGATAGCGTTCAAGCGTAACTGGACGTCCTCCGAACGAAGCTCATCCATGAGCAGTGCAATTGGTGCAATCTGGAGACAGGAGGCATAGACATAAGCACGGCAGTGCGGGTAATGAGGCGAGAAGACGCACTTCATCTGTTCCGATACCAGGGTCCATGGTCTGTTCGAAATAACCCATGTTGTGCATGACCGACAAAAACAAGCGACGCTGAAAACGTACCTTTTGTCCTGTTTTGTATGGAAATGGGCCGTGTAGTCGATACGAAAGGCGGGGAAATGGGCGATGAGGATGTAGAACAGACGAACGAAATGACCGTTTGACGGTCGTGCGTATGCGGCGATCGTGATTCGCACTCGCGTTCGCGGCACGCGCCCACACTCGCAGAGCTTTCTAATAACGGCGGCACCAGGATATCACCCTGCGCCAATTTGCCAGTCGTGTAAACGACTTATTCACTGCGTCTAATGTCAAGTGATCGTCTTTTCCTTTCGTAAATCGTACAATTTCCCCTGGCATCTGCCTGTTATAGTGTACATAGCGATAATCTAGCGTATGACAAACTAAATGCGCCTCGGCAAGGAGGGCGTTTCCAAAAATTACGCGGATAGGGGGGCCAGTTGAGCTTCGTCGCCATCCCAGCCGGATGGAATCCGAGCATCACCGTAAGGGAGAGAGAATTTCAGCCCCCGTAACGCTATGAGAGTAGACGTGCAAGACATCGCATCCCCGCTGCTTTATCTCTTAGAGTAACACATCCTCTTGATCACCGATACTATACCTAAGCCGTCCTCGTCGCATGTGGATGGCTTGAACGAACAGCATGGCCGCAACTGGGAGTGGATCCATGACTTGGATCGAATAAACGTTAGCCCACGTCTGAACGCGACAAATGCGCGACAAATTCCGAATGAACAGCTCGGCAAATGTGAACGCAAGGCACACCGAAGAACGCAGGGCACCGATAGTCACCCATTGCGGTGACTTCGTTTAGCCGACAGGGGACCCGACGTCCGCTTCGCAGCATGTCAAGGCGGTGAGATCGAAATGGCAGCAATGTGAGCGGCGCGAAAAAGGTGCCGGGAACGCATTGCGCAAACAGCCAACAAGACGAAGAGGTGACGATAAATTGCATGAGGCAGTGGTTGGGTAACTGCTTGACCACGGCTTCGCCGCAGGCGCAAGGACCTGCGGAGACACTGACAGGCTTTCGATCAGACGTCGGAAATCCTCGTATGCCCTTTACTAGACCAGTCCTTGTACTAGTAGACCATCGAACTTCGAGCGCGGTGATGATGAACGCAAAACGGCGGGTTTGGTGTTGAAGGGTCGGACGGGATGCAGGAACATTGTAAGGTATATGCGAGAGCAATCCTACGGGAAACTTATTCAAGTCACAAGCAAAGAAAGTAGTGCGTATAGAAACAGCGGGTGACCAGATTGAGACGGGGTGAAATGAAGCAGGCCAGATCTAATCCGATGGGTGAAGAGCAAGCAGGGGCTTCCACATCGTCATCAGGATAGCCCCAGGACTTGTTCGATGGTGCGGGGCCCCGTGGGGGCTGAGGTCGGCCAAAAATTGACCTACGGCGAAGCAGTCCATACTGTAGTGCCGCGAGCCTCTGACATAAGAACACCGTGACCATGAGAAAGCATCAACATCTCATCGATGACGTCCATCCCGTCACGGCAGAATGACATCTTCGTGCTGTTGCAGCGACGAGACAGTCGACACAATCGTCAATAAGGGACCAATATGCCCGTCGAGCAAATCAAAGACAGGATCACTCTCAAGCACCCAGATGTAAAGGTACTTGCGAGTCGTGCGATATCGATCTCATGGTGATTGCAGGGTGCCTCAGCTGAGATACTCTTCTACGGGGCCACTGTCGTCTCGTGGAAGGCCCGCGACAACACCTCCTCAACGCCTTCCGAGCGCCTGTTCGTCTCCGGGAAGGCTGCTTTGAATGGATCCAAACCCGTTCGCGGAGGCATTCCCGTTGTATTTCCGTGCTTCGGCCCTCCCGAACACCCCGACCATGCCAGATTGTCACAGGTGTTTCTACTCGTGATATATGTGCGCTGTCTTCTTATCACAGACACCAGCATGGGTTTGCTCGCAACGAAGTGTGGAACTTCGAGAAGATTGTGATGGACAACGACGCAGGTGTCTCTGTGCGTCTGAGTATGTCGCCACATCCCAGCCATTTGCTTCCTCTGCTCAGTCGTACGTAGATCTCCTTCCACGCCCGAGCATTGCCGCCGTTTACGACAAACCGTTCGAGCTTGCATTTGTCGTCACCCTTTCAGAGCATCAACTGAGCACAGATCTGCATGTTGCTAATCCGTCCAGGACGTCCGCTCTAGAGTTTCAAGCTTTACTGCACACGTACATCCGTGCACCTGCACAAGAAGTATTGATTCAGCCTCTCTCTGGGAGACGCTATGTGGACAAGGTTGACAATGCGGCTATCAAGGAGGAAAACCGAGGGGCGGTCGACGTCCGGCACTTCACTGACTCTGTTTATGAGGAGGTCCCCGACAAGATCATTGTTTCGTGGCCGAACGGCGGACTGGTCGTCAAGAAGACTAACTTCCCTAACGTTACTATCTGGAACCCTGGCGCTGAGGCAGGTAGCAGGATCGGAGACATGGAGCCAGGAGGATGGTGCATGATTTCTATTTTGTCTCCTTTGATGCTTTCTCTGACTGTTCCTGTCCGTCGCCAGGGAACGCTTCGTATGTGTCGAGCCTGGCTTTGTGCGCGGTTTCAAGCAGCTTTCTCCCGGAGAGACGTGGATTGGTCAACAAGTTCTCTCTTTGAACGAGTGACAGTCAAAAGAATCGCACAGTGTCAGCGTCAATAGCTGTAAGATATCGTGTACTGTATAGGACGTGCTTATGAATGTACTGTATCCGTTGCCAGCGACTCTTCACGAACCTCCGAGCGTGAGAGTACTCACATGACCGCGATGAGCTGTGAAGGAAGTACTAGTGCGACCGTCACGGTGACATCCGACACTCTGGGCAGCTGGCGATACGCATGCATTGTTTTCTTGATCATGATCAGACACTGTGCTCTTTGCGGCTTTATGTCTGATTCGAGCTTTTGACAAGTATATCACCAAAATGCAAGAGAATTCACCAATATTGCGTGTTCAAATTACGCAAATCGACCATTACCTGGCCCAGTCCGGAAGGCTCGATTGTACATCGCTGCCAAAGGCTCCAGTCATTCGAGTCTATGGCCAGTCTTCCCTCGGGTTCAGTTGCTGTCTTCACATCCATCAAGTTTATCCTTATTTCTATGTCGAATATCCCGGAAGGATGGATCCAGAAAGTGGTGCGTAACCCAGAGCCGTTGTGTGCCCCTCTTTGAACGTTTCTGTAGTACATCAATACATCTCAAGGCTCACTCATTCACTCAATCACACTCTCGCTATCTCTCTGAAACGCAACCCGTATTCTTCAAATTCTATATTTGTCCGAGCCATTGTACTCGTCAAGGGTATACATTTCTACGGCTTTCATTCGTCCTATTCCCCCTTCCTCAAGGTGCATCTGGAAGACCCGAACATAATACAACGCGCTACGACAATCATGCGGTCTGGGACCATCATGGCGACCCGCTTCCACATTTTCGAGAGTCATCTTGGCTTCATCCTCCAGTTCTTGTGCGATTTCGGGCTATACGGCTGTGGTTGGATTGACCTCTCTGAGGTTTGGGAGCGCGTGCCTAATGACTCGTCCTATGAGCGGAAAAACGAATTCTTTCCTTTATCACCCTACTTTAGGCAATCGAAGATGCATCTTGAGGTGGATGTTCTCGCGGCACATATCCTCAACCGGTCCCTGTTGACCGCACGCGACGTTCACCACGAGCTCAAAATCCCCGCCGTACCTTTTTCATCTGGTCCATTTGTCCCCAGTGTTCGTGAACTCTGGGACGATGAGCGGCGCAGGAGAGCAGCTGCCGGTCTATCGCCATCCCCAACTATACCGAGCGATCCAAGCGAGAGTTCTAGAGGATCCGGCGGTGACTGGGTGGCAAAAGATCGATTCTGGGAGGACTTCCTCGCTCGCATACAGGAAGAGAGAGGCCACGATATCAAGCCCGGGGCACCTACGTGGGTACGTTGGGTTATGACGACTTTTGAAAGCGTGCAAGTCCTTTGGCCTGACGAATTCAAGACTTGGAAGCCTTTGCATGATCAATCCGTTGGTGTGCTTCCAGATACAAACCCATACGCCGAAGTAACTGGCGGGTCTCAAAAAGCCACGGCACAAGCAGTCGAAAGCGACGAGGTATGGCGGGACATCGACATGACTGCATTATCAGGCCAAGAAATGGCGAAGCTGATTCAAGAAGAAGAAACTCCCTGGGACGGGCAAATTTCCTCGCATTTTCCCTTGCAGGATGAGGATGAGAATGAGCATGAAGATATATCTTTTTATGAGGATTACCTCGAAGTAGAGGCTATCACATCAAAACTAATGCAGACGCCTTTGCGGTGCGCCAAGGGCATAGTCTGTCTCCGTTCCTCGAGCTCGTTGGCTTACGTACTGCCCAGTGATGAGAACGATGATCCAGAGACGCCGCACAAGACGAGCACTGCAAGTCTTCGTCGCCCTACTTCAGCTACTCCGCGTAAGCAAGCGAGTGCCTTTCAAGCAGCTTTTCGTAAACTCGCTGGGTAGCCCGTATGTATTCTTTCAGTAACAAACGCTGACTGTACATCGCTGTAGGCCTGCGTTTCATGGTTCCCCGGTGGCAGCTCATGGTTATCAAACACCTCAGAGGTGAGTCAGCTTACCATCTTTCGTGTCTTTCTCCCATGTCTGAGGCTTATACTGGGTTGCTCAGAGAGCTAGTTGCTGATAATACGACCCCGACTACCGCTGCCACTTTAACACCCAGGCGCTCGCTGAGCCTCGATAGGGGAACAATTGGAGACATGGGCCAATTTAGGCAGTCAGAGAAAACGTATGAGTGCGTGACATGAGATAATTTCTCGTTCGTCAACCAAACAGAGTTTAGGAGATCTGAGCGCTCAAGCTACAAGGACGGTCCTTCACTCCCGCCATTACCAGCGCCCGACTTCTCCCGCGTGAAGCGTACTTCAGAGGCACTTGCGGACGCCGGCAGCCCCCGTCCTCGGAAACGAGTCCGTCTAGGAGAAGAAATGCAATCGCCCTTTCATGTACAGCTCCTGGCGTTCGGCGCCATACCACCGACTGGGAGACAAAACGTGGCGCTCCCAGTGTTCCAAACGCAAAGTCCGCGTGTTTTCTCCAAGCTTGCTAAGAAGGCATCAAGGAACGTATATCAATATCGTCCAGGACCGCCCCCCGTAAGGTCCCTTTTAGCAAGTCTTGGCGACTTCGGACTTCCGAGCAAGGTTTACCGTAATCCATACTATTCTCGAGCGGAGGACGCTGGCGACGTTCCATGGGAGTTTTCCGGACTCACCTATCATCTCAAAGGAGGTGATGGGCTTGACGTTCTCGAGGAGTGGGGATCATCCCCGCTGGCCACGCTCCCTGAAACAAGGAATCTTTTCCTTGACTGGTTTGATCACGTTGCAACCGGCGGCTGGGAGTATATCTACTCTCCCCCAGGTGCACAGGAAGTGCGGAGATGGTTGAAGTCGGATGCAGGTCGTGCAGAACAGATAAAGAATCCATCGCGATCGCAGGTGCGTTGTCAGTTTTCCTGACACTCGGTGTGGCTGATGTCCTTGACTGAGCAGATTGATGGACCGACGCAGCATGCCTTTGGACTGAAGGAAACTCCAGAAGATCGTTTGAATCAGCCTACGCGGGATAGACAGGCTATGTCGATACTCTCTCTCGAGATCTTCGGTGCGTTCCATCTAAGTATGCAGATCCCTTCTCGTCGATTCATCGTTTTCAGTCCGAACTCGTGGAAGCCTGGTGCCCAACCCGGAAGTCGACGAACTGGCGGCTGTGTTCTGGTCCTTCGACTCACCAGTCAGGTCAGAGTCAGACAGATACTCGTCGGGGACCATCGCGGTGGAGGACCTTTGGGTCGTACGACGGCTCCGTGACTCTGCGATCACATTTGTTGCTAACGAACTCGACCTCCTGAACACCGTCGTTGACACAATTGTTGCCCTTGATCCAGACGTGATTGTCGGATGGGAAATCCAGAGTGGTTCTTGGGGTTATGTTGCCGCACGGGCCAAGGGCTATGGTAAGGACCTTTTTATGCATCCTGAATACTGAAGACTGATGAAGCTCCAGGTTATGATCTCAGCGAGCTTATCTCTCGCGCTCCAGGACGTGTAATTGGTAGTGGTGACGATAACTGGGGCTTGCGTCAGACCTCCACATTCCGTGTTGTCGGAAGGTGTGTCTTCTCGTAGAATCAATCATAGCCTCACTGAACTTGCAGGCACGTCTTGAATGTCTGGAGGATCATACGCTCGGAGCTGAACCTTGGAGTCTATACCTTTGAGAACACGACCTTCCACCTTCTTCATAAGCGGTGCGTTCTTACGTATTTAGCACTCCTTTCTCCAATTCATTCTTCACAGAGTGCCTAGATACTCTTACGCAACTTTGACCGAATGGGCGACTGACGGTCGTCCATCGGATGCTGCCCGTATGCTTTCCTATTTCCGTGGCAGGACAACAATGGTGCTCGAAATGCTAGATATCGCAGAGATAATGACAAAGACAGCGTATGTGCCTCTGCATGAGCTTCATCGTGCTGATTTTTATCTGCTTTTCAGAGAATTTGCTCGCGTCTTTGGCGTCGACTTTTTTTCTGTCATCAGTCGCGGCTCACAATTCAAGGTTGAGTCCTTCATGTTCAGAATTGCCAAGCCCGAAAGCCTTGTACTCCTCTCACCAAGTAAACGCGACGTAAGCTTCTGCGTTTCATATTGTATTAGTACACCATTAATAATTTGCCTCGTAGGTTGGGAACCAAAACGCGGCGGAGTGTATGCCACTCATCATGGAGCCTCTATCAGCTTTCTATAACAGCCCCCTGGTCGTTCTCGACTTTCAATCACTGTATCCCTCTGTGATGATCGCTTACAATTATTGCTATTCAACTTGCATTGGCCGGATTACGCCGTTCAAGGGGATCTATAAGCTCGGGGTGACTGAGGTTAAACAACCTCAAGGTCTACTTGAAGCTCTCCGAGATCACATCAATAGTAAGAGGCCGCCTCGTAGCACGGAAGCGTGCTGATGCCTGAGTACAGTCGCACCGAACGGCATCATGTACGTAAACAAGGAGGTGCGCCAAGGCTTATTAGGCCGTATGCTGGCAGAGCTACTCGATACTCGCGTAATGGTCAAGCAAGCGATGAAGCGCGCGAAGGATAACAAGGTGTGCTTACACTGTAATCCACATTCGCTCTCGCTGACGGCCAGTCCAGACCCTACTACGGATCCTGAACGCCCGGCAGCTCGGCTTGAAGTACATTGCCAATGTCACGTACGGCTACACAGGCGCCACATTCTCCGGAAGAATGCCTTCGGTCGAAATCGCGGACAGCATCGTCCAGACCGGTCGCGAAACGCTCGAAAAGGTGCCGCTTCCCGAACTGATGTGTCAAGGGACAGACTTCATTTTTCTCCTGTGCCAGGCCATTGACTTGATTGAGACGACGCCTAAGTGGGGAGCAAGCGTCGTCTACGGCGACACCGACTCTCTGTTCATCTACCTTCCCGGGAAGACCAAAGACCAAGCGTTTCGAATTGGCCACGATATAGCCGATAAGGTCACCAAACTAAATCCTGCCCCAATCAAACTTAAATTCGAAAAGGTTTTAGCTTCACTCGTCGTAGAGATTTATCAGCATTCTAAAATTACGATAGGTGTATTTGCCATGCGTTCTCGTAGCGAAGAAGCGTTACGTTGGCTTTGCGTACGAAAACACAGACGACCTGCAGCCCAAATTTGACGCAAAAGGCATCGAGACAGTACGAAGGGACGGGGTTCCCGCACAGCAGAAGATGCTCGAGACGTCGCTGAAGTAAATGGATGTTCATTTGATAGCGACTGCGTTGACGTCCGATTCCAGAATCCTTTTTCGTTCTCAGGATCTGAGTGAGGTTAAAGATTATTGCTGTAGATCCTGGGCAAAAATTCTTGAGCAGAGGGCATCCATTCAAGATTTCATCTTTGCGCGAGAAGTTCGCCTAGGAACATACAGGTCCGTATGTTGCCTGGTAAACCGCCAGCGACTAAATTCTCGCTGACCGCACCCCTCTGCGTAGCGACAAGGTCCCTCCGCCGCCAGGCGTCGCCGTCGCGGCAAGACGGATGGCATTGGATCCGAAAGCCGAGCCGCAGTATGGGGAGCGCGTGCCATACGTGGTAACGCGCGGGGAGCCGAACTCTCGTCTGGTCGACCGCGCTGTTGCTCCAGAAGAGCTGTTGACCTCGAAGCAAGTAACAGTGCTGATGGATCGCAGAAACCTTTACTCACGCATAATCCTCTGTTAGACAGCACCGATTGGACGCGACGTATTACATCACCCGTGTGCTGATTCCTCCTCTCGCGCGCATTTTCAACCTGGTCGGAACGGACGTGCGTAGTTGGTACGACGACATGCCAAAGCGTGTGCTCGTCGAACACGGAGACGCTACTCTGCTCTCTCCGGAGAGATTCGGACTTGAATCGCCTGTGGACATGATCTCACCAGAGCGGGTCGGGATCGAGGAGCATCTACTGAACTTCCAGTGTCTCGTATGTGGAACGCCGTCTGAGCAAGGTGCGCGGTTCATTTCCCCCCTACACGAACTACCCGTATGTTTCATGCTAAATTTGGAATAGTGGTGTGCTTTCAGTGTCTTACGAGACCAGAGGCGGCGATGGCTGGCCTTTTCACTCGAAAGCGTGCTGCCGAAGAGCGACTCTTGACGGCGCTTGCAGTGTGCACGTCATGTACAGGTGATCAAGCATCAGATATCAATAGGTGCGAATCGCTCGACTGTGCATGGTTCTTCGAGCGTAAGAAGGCGGAAAGCGGAAGCGAGGAGCTTGAAGACGTCGAAGAGCTGGCAGAGGCGATCGCGGATCTGGAAGAGGGCGAGGAAGAGGGTGGGGACGGAGAGATAGACGAGGAGGGGGAGACGGAGATGGCCGTCAGCGTTGCGGAGTGGGAGGGAGCGGAGGAAGAAGCGGATGAATCGGACCAGGTAGACGGAGCGGAGGAGTCGGAAGGACACGAGGATCCGGGTCGCCACCCGGGCCGTCATCCGGGCCAGGCGTTATGACGCACACGGCCTGGGTCCGAGTGGCGCGGACCCGGTCCCGAGTCGTCCGGACGCAGGAGCGGAACTTCGAGAACGACCGGCCCCGGCCGGCCGTAGGACCTGTGACGTCGTTGTCTTCCGACCGGCTCTTGCACCTCGCCCACGCTTCACCTCGTCTCTCGATTTCCTCCTTCACACTTTACCAACGACGCCATCCGCCATCTCAGAGCGCTCCACTTTGCTTATGTCTCCTCCTTTCCATGGCCCCCAATCCTATCCTTCATCATCACTCCAGCCCTCCCCCGGTCGTCGCCGACGGTAACTCCCAGCCTGGCATGGATGTTGAATACATTCCGTGTTCGC
Organism: Vararia minispora EC-137; assembly: GCA_022160365.1. Lineage (NCBI taxonomy): Eukaryota > Fungi > Basidiomycota > Agaricomycetes > Russulales > Lachnocladiaceae > Vararia > Vararia minispora. The sequence continues at coordinate 79,697 of MU273526.1, forward strand.
ACTTCAACCTTTCATCTCTCATGCACCCACTCACATCCGCTGTCTTTAGTTTCCTTTACCAATGATTCCTTCACCTCTCAACCCGTTCTAGCCCCGTTATTCATGGGTGTACACCATGAGCACCCCCGCTTCAGTCCTCGTTCGTATTTTCCACCTCGACTATGTGATCCTGCTTCGCTCATTAACGATAATAGGGCATGGAGGTTTTAGTATTCTTGACACACCGGCTCGTCTAGAAGTTGCACCCACTCGAACTCCCACCGCTGGAGGGATTGCTCCCTTTTCAAGCTCGCCTTTCACCGAGGACACGCCCCAGGATGTGTCATTGTCGCCCAACGTCCCGTATTTGGACGTAAGCGTGCGCGACACTTTACTTCAGCATGCTTATCGCATGTATGAGAACTCTTCGTCATTTGTCCCGCCCGGGCTCACTTACATGCCTCTTCCGACCATTGCAATGTCGACGCCACAGGTTAACAAGGTCTATAGTGAACAGCTTCTGCCACTTCTTATCGTGCTCAATTCGCTCTACCAACAACATCCGCCTACCCTGTTGCTCCTTGGATCTGTTTACTTCGCTCTTGGTAATTATCAAAGCGCTCTTCAGACTTTCGGAGAGATTTTGGCTGTAGAGCCGAACTATGTTCGTTTCACCCTTCCGTTTTATTCGCCTTTGTTTATCCCGTTGCATAGGTCGAGGCGATGTTCAACGTCGGCTGCACACTCCAGGCGCTGGGTGAGTTGGCGGATGCTCGTAACCACTGGCAGCAGGCCCTGCAGCACGATCCTATTTATTGGGAAGCCATGGTCTGTTTTACTTCCCCATAAACCTACACATCTATTCAAAGTTATTCTAGGACAATCTCTTGGGATCCTTTCTGACCTCAGACCTCACCTCAACGCCACACGACAACGTACACGTTTATCGTCATGTGTACAGCCTATGCCGACAGATTTTATCCCGAATAGTGGATCCCATCGGAAGAATGATAGTCCCAATCATTCCCTCTCACCTCTTTCGACTTCAGAAGTTGTATTACACCTCCGGGACGGTCCTGCGTCTCTCGAGCACAGCTGAATCTCAGCCACCGTTGCTTCAAGATTATCTTGCCGCCATCGAGCTTGCCATTCAGTTCTCGGCTCCATCCGGCGATGTACTGAGGTTCACCTTCCGTGATTTGGTCGCTGCAGTTTCCTTCTCCTGCCTACTTATGGCTCACGGGCGGAATACTGTCATCCCGCAAAGAGTTCTTGACTCCCTCTCGACGCCAGATCGTGTTTACACGTCTGCGATGGTTGTGGAGCCAGGTTTTGACGTGCTGGAGGCCGTACATCTCGCAGGGGACGACATCTTAAGTACCCTCCACGGAGGCACAGGCTTCTTTCCTATTACCTTGCTACTTCCCGAGCAAGCGGTGAATCTGGCGCACGCACTATTTCCTAGATCTGCAGGCGTTCTACCCGGAATTTGCGTCTTCGACACGGACTCGTCTCAGGTACGAGTTCCGCCGGAAGGCCTTCAGCAAGACACCAATTTCATGACAAGCACTGTCTTGTTGACACTTGCAAACCGCGTTCAAGAGCTTGTTTCTGGCACTCCCATCCTCCCGCCTTCCACTAGACTTAATATTCTCGCTGGACCGTCTCTTGCCCTCTTACTATATTACCTTTCACTGTCCCTCTCGCCAACCCCGTCCACATATAATGATCTTGGTGTAATCATTGCATCTCTTCCTAATTGGCGCACCTACATTGCACCCAGTGGTGAACAGCAGACTCTGACGGGGCACCGTCTTGCTCGAGCGTATTACGACTATGGCCTTCAAATGAATTCCACACATCCTTATCTCCTGATGAATTCAGGATCTCTGCTCAAGGACGAGGACCATATTGCCGATGCCATTCGGTGAGTGGCGTCATCGTGCTCCGCGTACGCGTCGCCGAGTATCCGGCAGGTTGTATCAAGCTGCTTTACATTACAAGCCTGACTTTGATATCGCTCTTGCTAATCTAGGCAATGCGGTCAAGGACATAGTTTGAAACTTTCTTCGTATTGAGCGAGCACGAGCTGAGGTCGTTGCACAGGGGCGGCCCTGGGAAGCTATCCAATACTTTGAGCGGGCTATCGTGCTAAATCCACGTCTTCCCGAAGCCGTCTGCGGCCTCGCCAGCTCGAAGACTGCGCTGTGCGATTGGCGGGGACGTGGTGCCATTAAAGACGAAATCGGAGTAGACGATGACGGCCACTTGATCCCGGCCTTCGCCAGTCCTGACGCTATTGCTGGATGGCTGCACACTGTGTTCGAAATCACGGCTATGCAGCTTGACGCAAGCTATGTGGTCAATGCAGGTCTAGTGCGCGCACTCGGAGATGTGGATTTTTGGCTCAAGTGGGTCGAGAAGGCAACTGATGCCCCGTTATCCGGCGAAAATCTCGCACGATGGCGCAAGCTTTTCATGCGCTTCTTCTCCGACTTCGATAGGCAAGGGAAGAAGGTTAACGAAGGCGGGTTCGTCATCCGTTTTGTCGAGTGGTCTCTGCGCCGCATGCAAAAGAACTGGTACAAAGATCTATATGGCAATGTGGAATCTACAGATACGCGATGCCGACCACCATCCCTGGACGATGTTCAACGCTACACGTGGTTACAATTTCCTCATTCTTCTATTTCCGCGGTTGTCCCATGTGTGCTCCCTTTCCACACGGTGGGTATATCACCTCTATACAGTTCCCGTTCTAATGTCACGCGCCTGGGCAAAGTTTGCCTATCCGATGCCATGTCGCATGATCCGCCTAATCTCACATCGAAACGCGCTTCGAACATCGCTTTCTGTGCTCCTCCAGCCTTGGATGCCAAGACACGTCTATCCTCCGCCTGCGCCGCCTGTACGAGGAAGGATTAACGTGGGCTATGTTTCCGGAGACCTTAAGTGAGTCCGACGGCCGTCAAGTGAACACGAGTTTAATTCATCTCTAGTGATCATCCGTTGGCGCACCTTATGCAATCTGTCTTCGGCCTGCATGACCGAGATATGTTTGGTATTCATGTCTACGCCATCAGCGCGTCCGACGGTTCGTATAGTCGGCGCAAGATCGAATCCGAGAGCGAGCATTTTCTTGACTGCTCGTCATGGCCGACCAAAGCCGTAATTGAGAGGATAGTCAGGGATCAGATTCACATTCGTACGTGTATGAGGAAAGCACTGAGACTTCTGTGAACGTCTTGCAGTTGTCAACCTCGGAGGATACACGAAGGGCGCTCGTAATGATATCTTCGCGGCAAGACCATGCCCAGTTCAAATGTCACTTATGGGCTTTGCCGGGACATTGGCTGCAGGTTTGTCTGCTCTGCTACCTAGACTTGCGTGAGCCACAATTACGACACAGGCTGGTGCGACTATCTCGTTTGTGACTCTATAGCTTGTCCGAAGGAGCTTGCTGCGTCTGAGAGGTGGCGCGCTCGCAAGATAGCAGGCTTTGAGACATCGCGCATGCAGGACGGTTTTAAGGAGTTGGACCTTGAGACCGACATCGACTCTGTCGCTGACCCCGAGTCCCTCAATGAAGATTGGATGTAGTGAGTCGACACCTGCATCAAGGGAGCATCTGGGCTCACTCGTACTCGTAAAGCACTGAAAAGCTACTTTACATGCCGGTCAGAGTATTCGAATGCACGTATTCAACATTGTGCTGAGGGCGACGGGGTAGCATTCATTCATGGTCACGGATCATAAACAGTCAAGCCGTGAAGATGAGCATCTCACCCCCGGGCTACGTGCACAAACCCCTGGCTCCCTCCTTTGGGCGGCCGAAGAGAGGCGGCGGTTAGAGTGGCGGCTTCGATGCTTTCCCGTTCTGCAGCCGTGAGTACATGGTGCTCCAGTCTCACGGAGCGAAGGTTGAAATGCGTAGGAATACGTTTATCTTCGCCAATTTTAATCAGCTGTACAAGGTACGTACTGTCAGGCGGTCTTCAGGTGATTTCATCTGCTCATTGAGCCTTTAGATCTGCCCTGTACGCAGCGTCAATCTCTGGCTGTCGCAGTTGGATGGCTGACTCCTCTAAGGCGGTATTTGGCTCTTGGCTGAAGATCCTTGCCCGCTTACCTAACAGCATCTTGTGGCTCCTGCGGTTCCCGCCGTCTGGCGAGGCGCACCTATTGAAGACTGCTCGCTTATGGGCCGGGGAACAGATTGCCTCGCGCATCGTTTTCAGCGATGTCGCTCCGAAAGAGGATCACATCTCACGGGCACGAGTCGCAGACTTATTTCTTGACACTCTCGAGGTATGATCCTAACATCGGCGGCGTTTTCCTTGTCTTAACGCCAAGTTGTTAGTGCAGCGCACATACCATTGCCGCAGAGTACGTGCCCGCCCCATATACGCGTTGAGTTTGCTGACCGTCCTTTTTCAGCATTCTATGGTCAGGTACTCCTATGATCACCTGCCCCAGATACAAATACAAGATGTGTTCTCGCGTCAGCTCAAGCATGGCACACGCGACTGGTTTGGGGAATAAGATGGTTGTCAACAGCTTGCAAGAGTACGAAGAGCGTGCTGTCGCCCTCGCGCGAAGTCTTTCCTATAGCCAAGTCGAACCCCACCCTGGCTGCTTTGAATGGCGGTCACAGGGCGAACTTGCTGAGCTGCGACGCGCTCTATTCCTCAACCGCGATCACATGCCGTTGTTCGATACTGCACGCTGGACGCAGAACTTGGAAAGGGGCTTCCGCGAGGCGTGGCGGCGCTGGGCGCGGGGCACCGAGTTCGAGGTGTCGTCGGAGTGGGAGGCAACCAGCAGATCGGAAAAGGTGTCAGGGTGTATCGTCGTCCAGGACTCGACACCGGTCATTTTCCGCACTCAGTGAGCGACACGTGCACATACATGTCTTGTGAGCCGGGCTTCACACGATTATAATATTTATTGTGTCCGCAGTCCTGAGGGTCTCTGATTCCGGACTGTGCTACGCATTTGCATTTCCATAATAACATAGAATGACATCTTGATGCAGAGAAACAGACATTTACACGGATTGGTAGGCTCCCGGCGGTGCCTGCTGAGATTGTTGAGGAGGCCCAGGTGGAGGGCGCGCAGGCGGGGCCCGTGGCTCATCGTCGACGGTCTGGTAACCTTCGCGACCGCCAGAGGTGAAGCCGCCGGGCATTGACCAAACTAGCAAGATGAACAATGAATCGTAGGTCGAGCAGAAAGCATGCGCCACGCACCGGTTGGGCCGGACAGATCGGGGCCCCTCAGGCCACCAATGCCCCCCAACCCGGCGATGCCGGAGAACTGCGCACCCCTGGAGCGAAGCGCGCCAGCGAAAGCAACGAATGTTGGGAGCTGCAAGGAGCATGAGCAATGGGCGGCGAAAAGTCTTAATACCCACCTTCAGGACCAACAGAAGGATGTGTAGGAGCTTCACCAAGACGCCTTGTTCATGACTGGCGAGCCAATAAATGTCGAACACGCCCGAGATGGGAAGGAGCACCGAAAACTGCCAGAAGGTCAACTAGAGCGTTATAGTGATTGAGTAGGATAGAGCTGACAAGTTGTAAGGACTGTACAGCATCAGAGTTCTCTTGCGCATAGATGCCGAACAAGAAGAGGGGGAAGTTGTAGATTGGTGCGTTGAACGGGCTCAGCAGGAACGCAAGGAGCTGTGGTAGGTTGAGTACAACTCAGGAAGGGAGAGGAAAGTCCGGCTGACCGTCTCTCCGACGACGAGCTTGGAAGGATCGAGGCTGTTGACAAAGTCAGCCATTTTGTAGATCACGGTGCAGTGTAAGGCTGGCCAGATGGCCGATTCCGAACTCAGAGCCTGGGAAGGAAGGACGTCGATGCCGACGTCACTTGCGTCACGCACGATGCGGCACGAAGTACAAAAACGCGACGGCGCTCACCCCGCGTTTGACAGAGCTGTCGCCTGCTCACTTGGTCTGATACACGAGAACTCCCAGAAGACACCACTCTCCGAGATCTCCGGGGAGCCATGGAAGAACCCTACGACACCGTTCAACCCGCAGATTCCGTCGAATTCTGTCCCCATCCAGCCGCCACAGCCATCTTTGCATGTGGTACTTATAAGCTCGAGGATCCTGATCTTCAGCTGGGCGACAAGACCCCGACTCTGTCTACACCTGAGGTAGAGACACCACCTCCGCTACCCAAGAGCCACCAGAAACGCACTGGACGATGCTTATTTTTTGAGTCCAGTCGTCCTGAGACGCCGTTCGTGGTCTCTACCGCCAAACAACCAGATTGCACCTGATTTCCGATAGATCATTGCTGCAGGAGCTTGCTCTTCCTGCCATCCTCGATATGAAATGGTCCACTTACCTCTGATCGCTTTCCTGATGCGTGGCGACTGACGCCGCGCAGGTGCCACACCAGCGAGACCAGGCAGCCTTTACTCGCTATCGCGGATTCCGAGTGCAACATATCTTTCCATGAATGGGACATAGAGGAGGTACATCTAGCTCCACCAGTTCTTGTTGTAACGCTGAGTGATCGCCCTTAGAAGCGCATAGACGCGTCAGTGTCTGTTTCACTCGGCGATCCGCAAGTGCTCTGTCTGTCCCTCGACTGGGCTAACAGGCGTCAACCGACAAGGTCCCCTCGTTGTACTCGCCACTCTCACTCTGTTCCTTACACAACATTAGCTCCCTTGCGGATCTAGTGGTCTCTCTCTCCAACGGCGACCTTGCACTTCTGCGTCAGGATGCGACCGGTGGACTATCCGTCAGAGACAGTTGGCATGCACATGACTACGAGCCTTGGATAGCCGCTTGGAACTATTGGGACACGAATATCATATACTCGGGTATCTCATCATTCCCTAACGCACTCGGGCCTGGCATTTGAACATGGGAATAGGCGGAGATGATCTAAAGATGAAGGCGTGGGACATTCGGGCCGGGTTCAGCCAGCCTGTGGCAATTAACAAACGGTCTGCTAGCATATTTATATTCGCGCGTGCATGCGGCTCATAGCAATAAAAGTTTCACGGCAGGCGTCACCACTATACAATCCCATCCAAACACAGAGCATATTATTGCTGTGGGAAGGTAAATGGATGTTCTCCGTTCTCAATGAGCTTTCACCCAGAGATTTGCCCCAGCTATGACAGCTCCGTCCGGCTTTTTGACACACGCAAGCTCCTCACACCGCTCACGCAAGCAGAAGTCGGCGGCGGAGCTTGGCGCGTCAAGTGGCACCCCTCACCGAAGCGCACGCATGACCTCCTCGTCGCAGCGATGCATGGCGGCTTCAAGATTCTCAAGTTCCACGATATGTGGACGTCGCAGGACACGCCGCCGGTCTTCCGCGAACGCTGGACGATCATGAAAGAGTTCAACAAGCACCAGTCTCTCGCATACGGCGTCGACTGGTCACATGTGCCCATGCAGGACGAGCGTGGTGAGACGCTCGTCGCAAGCGCGTCATTCTATGATCATGCGATGTATCTGTGGAGAGGGTAGGGTAGCAAGTACGGGTGATACAACAACAGAAGAGACAGATGGTATTATGGGAGGTCCACGTCCAGGGTATACAGAAAGCCGGCTAGGATGTGATAGGATATATGAAGATCTAAGGTGCTACAAGGTGGTCGGTGGTGATTTCGCCGTCGCTTGTCCATTCTGCGAATCAGAGATCGAATCGTGCCCGCTGTAGGGGCTGCTTCCTGTACAGCCGTTCTGTGACGTGCGGAGCTGCCTGTCGCGCTTCAAGCCGCCTTTGGTCACGACGGCGAGCGTCCACCTAGCCAGACCGCGAAGGCTGGCAGGATAGTGCGTCGCCGTCGTCATCAGGTAAGCCAACGAAAGAGCGTAGGCGAGCCTAGTTGATATCGATCAGCAAGTCTCGGAAAATCGACGAATGAAAGGAGTTCACCGCTCTACAGCAATAACACCTCTCCGACCGCTTCGTAACCAGCGGTTCGGCAGCCACGACCGGATGGCCCGCGGCAGGACATACAGCGCCATCTCTCCACGTCGCCTTCCATTTTCGATCCAGATGCCGCTTCCGCACGCAAGGCAGCCAGCCATGATGCATCCAAAGGGACCATCCCAGAAGTCGTGCGAAATAAACGGGAGCAAGCGGGCCAACAGGACGGTCCGCGTCAAGCACACGGAGGCCCATATAGACCAAACAAATGTGGAAAGGAAAGAAGCGCTGCGAAGGACGCCGAACAGTAATGCAGCGGTTTTAGGCGGGCTCAGGAGCGAGCGAGGGTTTATTAAAAGGCTGGGTAAAAAGTGTACCTGTGGAGGTGCTAAGAGTGATATGACTATGCCTTTTGGTCAGCGTACTTGCCGGTGTGTAAAGAGCGATGGCTTCGAGGAATGCATATAAACCCCGTAGTGCGACGTTCTTAGAACAGCTAGAACCCGTCACAGCACCGTGAACGATCTCGCACGGAATGCCGCCGACAGTGTCTCTACCCGTGACGCCGAGCTGAGCCCACCGCGAAGCTGCTGTTGGTCCACCAAATGCGGGGACCAGCCCAGGTTCTGCCCAGGACCTGGGATATCCAAGGTCTTGTGCGAGATCGGCGAGCATGTTGGGGCCGCCGGGGGTGCCACGGATATAGGACCATCTCCCCTCGCGGATGGCCTGCAAGGCGGCAACTAGACGACGATCGATGTTGGCGAGGGACAATATCCTGACATAAATTTTAGCTAAAGCGAGGTTGTGCGATTGTATGCGCACCATTTTACATATGAACGAGGGAGACTGGATTAAAGAAGACTGCTCAACCGTCTGCAACGCGCTTATACCATATAGTAACACACCGATTAGGCTCGTAGAAGAAGCACCACATAATTCTAAGGAAAAACAAGTCAGCTATTCGGTTTTAGAGTCATGCAATAAACACGCACCGGGCACTACTAGCCCAAAATACCAGCGCGTCGATCTTCGTCGTCACCCTCCTGCGTCTGTCGCGAGCCTCTCCACTCTCATCCTCTTGCCTTCCAAAAAGAAGGCGTTGCACCAGCGAATCCATTGCACGGACAACGAACAAGAGTGTAAGATCAAGCGTAGGTGAGATGCGCCTGCCATTACCGTTCGAGATCGGCGGTGTATATGGGATGGGAGCCTGCGGTGTCGGTGTCGAGGACCGCTTGCGCGACTGCATAAGGATTATGGAAACGAGAGACGTGAGAGCGTGACAGATGAACGCCTTGTGAGGGGGTGCGAGCATCGAGAGGCGCATTCTGAGGTCGTCAAGACGTGCGCCAGCACGCTCGCCGAAAACGCGTCGGAGATCGACGCCGTCGACGTTAGCGCTGGCAGCAAGAATCGTCCATGCACGCTGAAGCACTGCACCGCCGCCGACGGCAAGAGTTATGGCGAACGGGAAGCCAGAAATGCTGAGTTCGCGACAAAGGATGCGGTGGAGGGTCACGAGGAGGCCTCGGGAGCGGGCGTGCCTGGACGTGAGGAGTGAGACGAGAGTTGGGCCGAGCGAGAGGCTGAGAGCAAGAGTGTACGTTCGTAGAACGACATTCAGCGGATGATCTCCCGGGAGGGATGTAAAGCGCTGAACGTGCATGACAGCTAGCGAAAAGTGCAGCTCCAACTGGATCGACGAAGACAAGCGTGACGCGGGCGAAGTAGTATGATACTTTTTATGTAGTTTCGACACCAGACCGCGGTACCATCAACCGCATAATTCACGTGAATTTGAGCATACATAGCGTGGGTACACACATGCTACCCGTACCGAAGATTGTACTCTAAGTAGTCAGCGAAAGCTAGGTATCTATACAAAAGGAGCTCTCATAACGTATGCTGTTCGGTTCACCGATGATCTATGCGTTCTGAGACAATATTACACTGTGTGCACGTTGCTGGATCAACTTATGCATTATGAACATCCCATCTGTACTGTCGCGTGATGCGGATTTTCCTACTCAGCTGTGGTACCAGAAAGCATAGACAGCTGAGTACTATAACTGTAGAAATCAACGATCTGCTGCCCGTGACCGTTTGCCGGCAACACATCCATGCCAACGCGCTCCGCCAGCAGCTTGGCAAGCTCTGCTCGAGACTCGGGGTATACAAATTGCGCAAAGAGTTCCTCATACTGTACGATCCGTATGAAAGATGAGTAAGATGACTACGATGCGAGAGAGATCAGCGTACATGTTCCCGTACGACAGCTGCAACCCACTCTGTCGGAGGTCGTTCTCGCCCAGCGGGCTCCACTTCCACGGCAAAGGGCTTAGCAGTGATAGACTCACTTGGCGGCATGGTCCCATCCGTCATGGGCGTGAGCATAGACCGTGAATCGTCTGGAGTTGGGCCGGTAACCCCAAGCCACGTCCGCCACATCTCCAGGCGCATGCCGTCCCTAATGACATAGCGCATAAGATTTGAGCATCGATTCCAGTCATTCTCATCGCCTTTCCAGACGTCCTGAGCCAGGGCCAACGCATGATCGCGGTCGAACGTGAGACTGAAAGAGGTGGTTGATCGAGATGAACTCTGGGCGAGGCTAGTGTTGGTCTCAGCGTGCGGTCGCAGCGCTTTCGCTCGTCGGACCATGAGCCGGACAAACCGGCGACGCCTGACGAAGCCTCCAAATCTGCAGTCCGGGCGCCAGTGATGGCGGCGAAAGATCCAGTTATACTCGAATCCGTCGTAGGAAACTTCACCGTCGTCTCGCATGTCGATCATCCATGCGCTCGAAACCCACTCCCAAGACCCATCCGGTAGGGGGTATTCGGAAAAGGAGAGCTCCGGTTGCGACTTGTCAAGGCAGGCACCTTCTGGAATGGTAAAGGGGGGTGGGTCTGTGGGAAGAAGGGAGAGTGAAGAATATAATTGGGTGGAGAGTATGGTGAGGCTGGTTTCAGTCGATGTCAGGTAGGGGTCTGGGGACATAGGACAAGGAAAGGGTATACCCTCTCTGATTCTCGTATAGAACAGCCCAGCGGTAGACATCCCTATCCAAAGGTAACTCGTCGAGAGAATCACCTATATCAACTACAAGGTCGGGCTCAGCTTGACTGACATGTCGAGAGATGAAAGCGGGGGCAGGGGGGTGATTGGACCCAGAGAGGGAGCCCTGCTTCACTCGTTTGAAAGGAGAGAAAGATTTCTTGGAGACTGCACGACGTTCTGCAGCCTGCAATATCTGGGGATCGGTGTCTGAAGCAGGCAGAGGAGGGGCCGGAACGGATGACATTGAGGTACGTACAAAGGCAAGGGGTGCGACAATTGAAATAGCTATCGCTCAAAATGGATTGTCCATGTTCACTAGCGTTCAGGCTAATCAGTGACGTCAGCGGGATTCTTCGTCTTCCAACTGCTCGGCCATGTTCTCCCTCGGCCTCATCCGTTCTGTCGCCACCCGCCAGTCTCTGCTTCGTCCATACGCAACTGCCGCCACCCATCTACGTCTACCGACCAGCTGTCCCTCGTGTGGTCAGCCGCTGCCCGTCCGTCTTCCAGCTTGCCGTAAATGCCTTTACATCCAGCGCGTCCCGGACGATTCGGACTTCTATGATATTTTCGACCAGCTTTCTTCTCCGAATCCATTCCGCGTAGACCCGTCTAAACTCAAGCTTCGCTTTAGAGACATACAGCGCCATGTACATCCTGATGTCTGGTCTCCTTACGGAGAGGTTGGTGATTCCTTGTCCGTCCAACGCGTCGCACTTACACGCGACCAAGCAAAAAGTTGAAGCAGCTCGAGACTTGTCTGGCCTGGTCAACAAGGCTTATAATACCCTACTTTCACCCGTCTCCCGGATTGAGTACATCCTGAGCCGACATGGTCTCGATGTAGCCGAGACGGACCAAGTCGATGACCCGGAGCTCTTAATGGAGATCCTTGAGGCGAGAGAAGGTCTTCAGGACGCGTCGTCCCAGCAACAGGTCGACAATATCCGCCAAGAAAACGCTGGTACATGCTACGCGTCAAAATCTCTGATGCATGATGATTGATTTTGTCTCAGAGCGCGTCAAGGATGTCGTCGAAGAGTTGGAGCAACTCGTAGATACGCAGGACTGGGAGAGGGCGCGTCAGGCGGCGGTCCGTTTAAAATACTTGCAGGGAATCGAAGATGCGGCCAAAGCATGGCCGGGCGCGCCTTTTGATCATTAAGCCACCTCTTGTCATAGATCATAGCGAATGCGAGCATAGTCGTCCTATTAATGTGTTGGCAACACACGACATGAGAACGATTCCGGCATATGCCGAAGCGTCTAAGCGTAAGAAAGTGAGCGCGGCCGCTCGCCGGCGCTGGTCAGCACAGCGCGTCGATTTAACTTCTTGTCCGTCCTTCGACTCATCGTGCTTTGGACCTAGTAGGGCGCAGTGAGTATCCCCAGTGCCCTCCTGTCTTTGCTCGTTACGGACCTCCACTTCAAGCTCAGGGAAACGCTCTACATTTATGAGCCTGGCCTCTCGTCTACGACTCGGCCAACGCCTCCTCATGCGACTTGAACGCGGCCATCCCTCAACCCCACCCCCGCTGAAACGATCTTTTACATCTGCTTCTGCTCAATCCCACGGGGACCGTCCTCCTTCCACCGAGCCCGCCTCAAAACGCTCTAGACCATCTTCGACCAACCTCGATCTCATGCGCCCCGAGTCCTCTACATCTTCCTCCCGCACATCCCATCGACGCGGCGGATCTGCACGTTTGAGCAGACAGAGTAGAGGGAAATCGACCCTCCGCAAGCTGGAATTTCTGTCCTTGCCTCAGCCGGATGACCCAATTCATGACGAGGAATGGATCAAGGAGACCCATGCAAGTACGAAGGCGAAGGACTCACTCCTCGGTAATCCCAAATCTGCCGTCGCCAATTGGTTGACGAAATTCGAGATGGGGAAGGCAGACTACGTGGTAGAGCAGGTAGTTATTCGCGGACAGAATGGATGGCGGTGCGTACGAAACCAGCTCTACCGTTGCAATACACTCTCATTTCTTCTTCAGCGCCCGACTTAATATCCAGAGTAACCCGGCCGTCATGGGGATCGGCGATGCTATTCAGAAGAAAGATGCGGAAAGATTGGCATCCTTGCATGCCTTATATGAACTTGCTTCCAGTGGCCTGGTGAGTGTATGTCACTATGCTGTAAGATTGAGCGGCTGACGGGGAACGCCTTACAAGCTAGACAAGGAGGTTGCAAAGCCTCCGAAGCCAGCGAAACGTGTAGAAGCAACGATCGTCAAGCTTCCTGACGGTGAAGAAATCACCTACGATCGCGCGCGGCAGTTCATGGATTATTATTGTCGACGCTACAACTTCTCCAAACCCGACATTGTTTACGCCGAGAGCCCTCCGCGACGCGGCGTGAGCGGTTGGGAAGCCGTCATGTACGTCGGAGGACGGCGTATCGGTATCGGTGTTGGAGGGACCAAGAAGGAGGCCCAGACCAACTGCTATATCGATGTCACACAGTACCTTGAGAGCTGTGATCCTGAACTCTGGAGGACTTTCACTGTTGACGCTAGCAAGGGCAAGGATCTAGGCTTGGCTCCCAGAGTGTTCATGGACATGGACGATCGCCTCGAAGACGAGATTCGAGAAATCACCGTCGACATCCGCAAGAGTACTCTCTGGCAAAATCGCCCCATCTCCAAGGCCCCTGTGGTTGATCCCACCAGTGCGAAAGCTATCCCTCGTTACCGTCCCCCCATCCCCGCTCAGCATCTCTCGGATAAATCGAAACGACTTCGAGAGAGGCGGCAAGCGTACCTATCTAATCCAAGCCTCGCGAAGATGCGCGAGACTCGCGCCTCGCTTCCGGTGTTCACTCGCGCCGACGACATCTTGAAGCACGTCCGGGAGAACGACGTCACGGTCTGTATGGCTGCCACTGGCTCCGGCAAGACTACGCAGATTCCCCAGATCATCCTCGACGAGTTCATTGACCGCGACGAGGGCGCGAAATGCAATATAGTCTGTACTCAGCCTCGTCGTATCGCTGCCATCAGCGTGGCGCAGCGTGTAGCGGCGGAACGCGGGGAGAACGTTGGACGCGGCTCCATCGGGTACCAGGTTCGCTTCGAAGCTGCTCTTCCCGAGGACCATGGTTCCGTCACCTTCTGCACGACCGGTGTCTTCTTGCGTCGCATGCAATCGGCACTCCAGGATTCCGGACCAGTCAGAGGCATGAACCTGGACGACGTTACACACATCATCGTCGACGAGGCGCATGAGCGCGATGTTGATACCGACCTTTTGCTTGTCGTTTTGAAGCGCCTTCTCGCTGACCGAAAGGCGAAGGGGAAGCCGCTGAAAGTTATCCTTATGAGCGCCACCATCGATCCCACACTCTTCCAGCGTTATTTCCTCGACGAGCAGGGCCAACCGTCAGGAGTTATCGAAGTTCCCGGACGCTCTTTCCCTGTCCAGAAGCATTTCATGGATGACTTCGTTCCTGCTCTTTCTCAAGACCCTGCGTATCGGAAAGTCTTTGACGAGCTCTCTGTGTCGCGGTATGTCGCACAGGAGTTACCCCACCTGAACACCCAAGTGCCTTCGGCTGAAGGTGATGCTACTCCACTCCGTGATGACGATCTCGAATTCCCTGCCTCCCTTGTCGCCCTAACAATCGCGCATGTAATGCAGAAGTCCGAAGATGGACATGTTCTTGTATTCTTACCCGGCTGGGAAGAAATTCAGAGTGTCCAGCGCGCTCTACAAGATCGGACGTGGGGATCCAATATCGACTTCAACGATCCTCACTCCATCTCCATCCATCTCCTCCACTCCTCTATCCCCGTCGCCGAGCAGCAAATTATCTTCGATCCTCCACCAGCGGGTGTCCGCCGGGTGATCCTTTCAACAAACATTGCCGAAACTTCTGTCACCATTCCGGACGTCGTCTACGTAGTTGATTCTGCCAAGATCAGGGAGGTTCGTTATGACCCGCAACGACACATGTCGTCCTTGGTAGCCTCCTGGGTTGGTTCATCGAATCTCAACCAGCGTGCCGGCCGTGCCGGTCGCCATCGGCCAGGAGAGTACTTCGGAATTCTTAGCCAGAAGCGTGCCTCTCAGCTCGCTACGCATCAGGTTGTGGAGATGCAGCGGACAGACCTGACGAACGTCGTCATGCATATCAAGGCTCTCGATTTCCCAGGCATGGCAGTCGAAGACGTTCTGGCCGCCTGTATCGAGCCTCCGGAAGCGCTGCGTATCGTCGCTGCCATGGAAGATTTGCGTGTTGTCGGAGCCCTCGACGAGCAGCAACACTTGACGTCACTTGGCCGCGTCCTACTGCAACTTCCTATCGAGGTACAGGTCGGACGCATGCTCCTTTTTGGCTGTTTCTTCCGCTGTGTGGATAAAGCGGTCTCCCTCGCTTCCATTTTAACGAACAGAGACCCTTTCCTGGCTCCGATGCTTCTGAAAGCCAAGGCGCAAGCCGTCAAGGATAGTTGGTCCCCATCGGATTACCGCTCTGATATCCTTGCAACACTCAGAGCCTTCAATACATGGTCGGAGATGCAGACACGGGGCAGGTACATGGAGGCCAACCGCTTCGCTTCGGACAACTTCCTCTCAAAGCCGACGCTACTGCAGATGCTCGATGTGAAGCGCCATCTGTTGCATTCCCTGTACCAGGCAGGCATACTCGACATTTCGGCGGCAGGACGTGCCCAGGTCTCCAGCCGTGGCAAGGAGATCTTCATTCCGCCAGAGCTGAACCAGAACGGCGACTCGTATCCGTTGCTCGTTGCCCTTATCGCGTCGGCGTCTCAACCTAAATTCGCCATCCGCACGAGTGCGCATTCGTATCGTACGCAGAAAGACAAAGTAAATTACATTTGCTCTTATTTTGAGCGTCGATTTGACATTCATGCCAGATGGTCATGATCCACCCGTCCAGCGTTAATCATCGCAAGCGGGAAGGGACGCTCACACCGGAAAGTGGCTCCAACACTGCAGTGGTGGAAAAGCAGATCATAGCGTTCCAGGAGAAGCGTAAGAACGTTTCGGTGCTCGGCTCTGGGACGAACACTCCGCCGACGTTCCTAATGGGCACGACACGACTGGACCCGATGACCTACGTCCTCTTTGGCGCGTATCAGATCAATGTTACCAATCAGGGCCTTGAGTGTGATGACTGGTTACCCGTCGTCGGGAACGTCTTCGCACTCGATGACCTCTCGCGGCTCAAGAACATGATTGAAGCATGCATGCTGCGGGTCTTTGAGGGCTTGCTGATGCGCCGCGTGCGACAGCCGCGAACCTTTGCGCCCGTGGCGCCGCGCGACGAGCAGGAGTCTGGAGACGAGGAGGATGATGCGAGAAACGGCCGGCCCCCAACGCCACTGTCAGAGAAGGAGGTCCAGGAGCTCGATTACCTCACGAAGGATGTTGTCCTTGTCCTCAATCGCTTCGGAGACGACTTCGTCAGAACACAATCGCGGGCAAATTCGAGGCCAGGGACTCCATCGGGCTCGCCGAGTATGGGAGGATCGTCGCGGTTACCGCCCCGTTCAGGCGCGTCAACACCATGGGGGCAAGGGTCGCGGTCTGCATACAACTCGCGACCAGGTACGCCAAGTGGACTAAAAAATTACTGGTAGACGCTTTTTAGTTCTTTCGGCAGTTTGTATCGCATGTTGTCACTCCCCACTCCCCTGCGCGGCTCTTTACATTTATGTTCATTTTACCTTACTACTCGTCTTGTTAGTTTCAATCCTAGCCTCCTACGCATTCGTGCCAAACTCAATTGAGGAGCCGAAAGCTGTAACTTGCATTAATCGTAACCAACGAGCTCGTGCACTCTGCCGTAATGGCGCCAGAGCCACTACCACTGGTGCAGTCTGGAATAGAGGCCGACGAGAGCAAGAACGAGAGTGATGGTAAGCACGTGTGTCGTGGGGTGTCGTCGCGTCACTCGTCACTTCAGCCAGTGGATGGCCAGCCTCCACCACCGGCATACGGAGGCCCTCGTCCCAGGTCCCCCTTCCAACGGCCTCCCAAGGTTCTCCTTGTTCTCGCCTCCACCATGGCGACCAATATGCGTGGCCTCACCCAGGTACGTGTTTGCCCGCTTCGGCCGCTGCAGTATGTAATTCTTGGTGTCGCGGAATGCTACAGTTCATCGCGGACATCCGCGGTGCACGGGTGAGGGATCTTGAGGAGAAACGTATTAACAAGGAAATGGCAAACATCCGGAAGAAGTTTAAGGGTGCGTAATTAATGCGTGTATACCTGCGCTGCTATTCACGCGTCGTGCACACGTCCAGACGGAAACCTCGATGGTTACCAGAAGAAAAAGTGCGCGCATAAAGACCCGGAATCAGCCATTTGGTTGATTGATCTGTATAGATATGTGGCGAAGGTTCTGTACACGTACATCCTCGGGTATAAAGTTGACGTCGGGCATATGGAGGCCGTCAACCTGATTTCAAGCCCGAAATATAGCGAGAAACAGATTGTTAGAGTCGCTCCCATCCCTATTTCGAAATGGTTGACCCATCCTTAATCTCAATAGGGATATCTCGCAGTTACGCTTCTGATGCACGAGAACTCAGACTTTCTGCGGCTTGTCGTCAACTCCATACGAAAGGACTTGGATGAGAATAGCGAGATCAACAACTGTCTTGCGCTCCACGCGATTGCGAACGTCGGTGGACAAGAGATGGCTGAAGCTTTGTGCGAAGACGTGCATCGTTTGCTCATTTCACCGTGCATTACATGCAACCTTCTGGCACTGCCCTCATTGCTCACAGCTCTTTAGGACTTCCGGGAGTATGGTGAAGAAGAAAGCGGCACTGACTCTATTACGGCTATATCGGAAGCATCCAGATGTTATACCTGCGGCTGAATGGGCGTTGCGCATCGTGTCGATCATGGATGACCAGGATTTAGTACGTGTACCTGCCGCGCCTCGCCACTCTTCGTCGGACCGAGCACCATTTGCTCTAGGGCGTCGTTTTATGTGTTGCTACACTCGTCCTTGCCCTCGCGCAAGACCATCTGCAGCCGTACGCTGTGTGCTATCAGAAGGCCGTCGACCGACTCTACAGAGTGTGTGTTGACCTTCCTGATGCCTTTCGGAAGCCTTATATTGATGCATCCAGCTTGTGGTCGAGCATGAGTACCCAGCAACGTACGCGTACTACAAAGTCCCTTCCCCATGGTTACAAGTCAAATTGCTACGCTTGCTCCAGTACTATCCCCCATCCGGTGTGTTGTCTTTCACTCGCCACCCGAGAGCCCACTGACAGCGGTTACAGATGACCATGCGATCCGGGCCACATTGCACCAGACTGTGGAGACCATCATGAACAACAGCGCGGAGCAATCTCGTAATATGCAGCATAATAATGCACAACGTGCCGTGCTCTTCGAGGCTATCGGGCTTGCTATCCATCTGGACACGAATTCACCTCTAGTCGGCACCGCTGCTGTACTTCTCGCTCGGTTTATCTCATCAAAAGAGACAAACGTGCGATACTTGGGTCTTGACACGCTCGCACACCTTGCCGCACGAGCAGACTCCCTTGAACCTATCAAGCGCCATCAGGAGACTGTGATCCTATCCCTTCGTGACCGTGACATCTCTGTACGCCGGCGGGCTCTCGACCTGCTCTATAGCATGTGCGACACGGACAATTCGGAAGTTATTGTCGGCGAACTACTGAGCTACCTGAAGGTTGCTGACTACTCCCTTCGGGAGGAAATGGTGCTCAAGATCGCCATCCTCACGGAAAAATACGCCAACTCCTATCGGTGGTACGTAGACACCATCCTGGAGCTCATCAGCGCTGCTGGGGATCATGTCGGGGACGAAGTCTGGTACCGTGTGGTGCAAATTGTCACGAACACCGAAGATCTACAGGCGTATGCTGCACGGGTTGTGTTTGCACGACTACGATTACCTGCCGCCCATGAGAGCCTAGTGAAAGTCGGAGGTAAGCTTCTGTTACATCCGGTCTTGACCTACGTGCTAAAAAAGAGAATGCTAGGTTATATCCTCGGGGAGTACGGCCATATCATTGCGAACGAGGAGGGCTATAGTCCCATCGAACAACTGCACGCACTACACTCGAAGTCACAGTTTTGTGCTGCACCAACTCGCGCTTTGCTCTTGTCCACCTACATTAAATGGGTCAACGTCTTCCCTGAGATAAAGCCTCAGCTCATCAACATCTTCGAACGCTATCGCCATGTTCTTGACTCCGAACTCCAGCAACGGGCGTGCGAGTACTACGCGCTTGCTTCGCGACCCGATGACGACGATCTCCTGCCGAACATCTGCGAGGAGATCCCCCCCTTTCCCGCACGCGAGAGCGCTCTCGTCGGTCGGCTCAAGCAGAAAAATTCTGCTTCAGAAGATAAACGAACATGGGTTCACGGAGGCAAGGAGGCGAATGAGGAGCGGGAGAAGAGCAAATCACAGACGACGGGTGGTTCAGCAAATGCTGCTGCTAATGGTTCTGCGGCGGAGAGCGACGTCCTTGCGTCACTCCAGGGCCTGGACTTGTCCGGCCCTGCTTCTGCGTCTGCAACAATCGCGCCGAATGGTCATGTTGATAAGACCACTATATCCTCGCACATGGCCGTCGGCGCTAACGTCGAGCGGTGGTTTGAAAAGCTCACGTACACTAACGAAGGCGTCCTCTATGAAGATGTCCAGCTGCAGGTCGGCATTAAATCTAGATACCAAGGCAATCTCGGTCAGCTAGCTATTTATATGGGCAACAAGCTCTCTGCACCGTTCACCTCCTTCACCACCAAAGTTGACGTCGACGACCCCGAGGCCGTGTCTGTGTCGTTCGCGAAGATGCCACCGAGCACGATTGCTTCACGGACCCAGTCCCAGCAGATTTTGCATGTCGAGTGCAAGAAGCCATTCACTACCCCTCCCGTTCTCACTATATCCTTCCTCGCCGGTGCCCTGCAGACTGTCGCATTACGACTGCCTGTCGTGCTTTCTAAATTTGTTGAGCCTGTAACTCTCGGCCAAGCGGAATTCTTCGAGCGGTGGAAGCTAATTGGCGGCCCTCCGCGCGAAGCGCAGAGCGTATTTACCATCCCTCTAGCTCCAACCGGTAACCTCGACAGCGATAAACATCGAGCAGTGGTTGCAGGGCATCACATGGCGATTCTGCCTAATGTCGATCCCAATCTTAACAACCTCGTTGGTGCTGGTGTCCTACACATGTCCACTGATGGAAAGGTGGGCTGTCTGCTGCGGTTAGAACCAAACCAGGAAGCGAAAGTTTGCCCCTATCCTTCACGTTCCCGGGCCGGAGCTCACGTGTCCCCTAGCTCTGTCGTATCACTGTTCGAAGTACGTCGGAAGTCGTCGCGACGGAACTACAGAAGCTTATCCAGAAACCCATCTCGACGAATGCTTCTTCATGAGGTCCATGTGTTTTTCCCATTATTATCCGAGCGCACGGACGGTTCTTACGATACACTGGATATCTAGGCAATGTGTGGTATAATTTAATGCGCTTCTACTTCCTGCCCCAACTACGCAAGAAGCCTCGCTTAGTCTTGTAGACCTCGTCGGCTACATTCACAGGTGACTGGGGGGGCATTGACAGCGCCGAGCTGTACACAGACTCTACTGGTGATAGGCCGGCCAGCGAACCGGTCGAGTGAGAGCGCGAATGCGATGACCTCGGACGCCTCCCCACGCGCCCACCTGACGGTTCAAACTCACCGACCAAACCGCTTGGTAACGGCGGCCTCGTGGCCATGCCCGTGGAGACCATAGACGATCCAGATCTCTCGTGCGCACCATGACGCCCTGGCGCAGTTGTCGGCCTTTGTTCGCGCATCGTGCCGGCACGTCTCGGTTGCCGCTTCAGAGTCCGACCAGCTGCTCCCTCATGATAATAGTCCCAAGTACTAGATTGCCTTGACTCAGCCAGCGAGAGGCTGTCCATACTGAGCGAAGTGGTAGCCAGAGAACTAACCCGGAACAATGCCTCCCGCTCGACGTCCGCGAATCGCGCGGAGAGTTTCTCCAATGGTTCCCAACCCGGCGTCGGAACACGTACCGGTGTCACCTGCGCGGCTTGACGCGTGAGAGCAGCGCTGATGATCGCCAGCTGCCGGGGCACGTCGATGGGATGAGGGGGCAGCGGAAGCGCTTCTCGCTGCAAGGCCGGCATCTTCTCTTTGCGTTTATTGAGGTCCCGCGTCGCTCGGGTGCGCGTTTGTAGCTCCTCAGACGGCTGCGTAGTGCGCGTGGCCTCGGATGGAGTGGAGACTGCAAGCACGTAGTCAAACATCTCCGAGCGTGACTCCTCGAGGAATGTCTTCACGCCTCCCATAAACACCTCCTTTTGAACATTCGCATTGAAGTTCGCGAGGCTTTGCAGTGTCTTCGCGATAAGAGTCAGAGTGCGCTGCACCCGGACGTCAGGCATCCCTGTCGAAACTCAGTTACCAAGCACGACGTGCCGCATGACACCCTCACCTGGACACAGACCATGAAGATGGGGATATAAGATAGCTGGTATAAAGTAACGAAGAAAGCAAAGCGCGTTGACGGCCTGCCATGGAAGATTATCTTTCTGTTGGTCTGGATATCGCAACGCCACGAGTTCGCGGACTCGCTGGAACATGTGTCGGAACTCTCTGGAGCAACACATTAGCAACATGTCGCGGCGGGAAACTCTAAGCTGACTCTGGACACTGGGCACGGGCACCGTAAATGTCCTTCCAGATGTCCGCACACCATGAACGAAGGCGTTCGACGTCGCGCTCTGCGTCTTTCGCATTCGTTCGGGCCGGGTCAACTTCAATAGCGACACCTTCCATGCAAAGACGGCGTATGCTGTTCCCTAAACTTTGCTCGAGGAAAAGCCTACCGTACCAGCCCATCAGCTGTTCAGCCGTCTTGGTCAACGCGGTGTTACCGCGGAAGAGCGTATTATGCGCTAGGACAGCGTACGGTTATCAGAGGCTATTCGGGTCTAGCCTGAGACGCTTACGGTTAAGGGTACCATCGATCTCTCGGTCAGCGACTTCGAGAATGTGACGCAGAAGCTTGTCCCTGGATATGGCGATGGCCGATAGTGCACCAGAAAGGTGCTTGATCTTGAGCTTAGACTCCAAATCGTCCATCCAGTCAAGATAATTGCGAGTATCCAGAATCTGAAAGCATAGACATCATATAGAAAGTCTAGCCACAGTGGCAGAAGACTCACGTCAAGGGCGCGGCTGTAAGCAACACCCGGTAGAATGATAAGTTCTTCGATCTTGATCTTCAGCCGCACTTGACCGACCTGCAGCGCCGCGATGCTTGCGCCCTTCTTCAGCACGGGGAACCAGCCTTCCACGATCTCCCCACGCCGAAAATTGGCGAGAGATATGTGTACTGAGCCGACCATGATCGGCTTTGCCAGCGGCCGCTTCTCTTGGTAAACGAGCACCGTGAGCTGCTCGAGTTGAGGCATGTCCGGAAAGACAAATTGCTCGTGCCATTCAGGGGCTCCGAGCGAGCGCTTCACAGCCGTGCGCCCACATAGCGTGTTGTTGATGAAAAGGTCACAATACAACTCGACCTCGGAGACGCTTGTGCTCGCATCAGTATCGTCGGTGCCTTCGCGCGTACGCCCAGGCTTGGAGCTATCAACGAGCGCTTCTTGAAGGCCTCGCGGATTATCGACAATGATATTGCGCCCTTGTGCGCAGGTGATGTCGACTTGGCGCCATAGGCGGTAGAGCCCATCCTCGCTCGCAGCCGTTTGACCGTAGATTTCGGCAGAAGCATAGGATCGAAGAAGCGCAAGCCAAGTATGAAGGGCCTCGGAGGAAGGGAGGGCAAGGTAAAGTGGTTCTGTCGTGGAAGTCGCCATCCAGCGTTGCGAACTTTGGCGAAGGAGATTAAGGGGCGATAGAGAGACAGGCCGCGGCGACGTACGACAAACAATGTATGCCGAGGACGTTGTCCTTCGGAAACAGAGAACGATCGGCCGGCCTGATGTCCGTGAACTTGAGTGTGTGTACATAGATCATCTGAAAGAGGGTTGTTTCCTATTCTCATGTCGGGTCAACAGGTGGAGCAACGGTCAAGAATGCGGGACACGCACGCCAAGATAGACATTCAAGGTACAATTCTCGCTCTCCTCAGTCAACCGACAGGTTGCATGCCGCCACTCTGTGCCATTCCCTCGCGTAAGGTTGAGCCAACTCGTTTTTTCTGACAAGCCGACGTCGTGGACGCATAAGACGGGGTAGGCTGTTGAAGCGGGGGGGCGCACCTTTAACCTTCTTCTGGTTATCATCGGTCGTTAAGATGGAGAGCGTGCGCGAATCACGCTTCTCTGTCTTCTTGCGTTGGACAGGGGGCTGTTGTTTGAGCGGCGATCTTCAGTCACTGCGGCAAACGCGAATGTTGCGGAGGGCACACACCTTCTTGAGCGCGGTTGTGGTCTTCGGGGACAAGTATACGTCAACCTCAATATAAAACTCGCGCTCTCCCGGTGCCTGCGTCCAGGAGTCGGCCATCGGGCCATATAGTGGACGAATGGAAAGGAGCACCGGGAACGCAGGAAACAAAGTACTATACAAGGGACGCTGCCGACGATCACGCTCCCGGGGATATCTCTTCTTGTCAAGTCACGTTAGCGGCGTGGTGGCGAACAACCCGTATCAAACCGCATAGTCCGTCAGCTGTCGCTTCTTTCAGATGCTGCGTTGCGAAACGGGGGGCATGTTTGTATGATTGCCGACATGATAACAGCACGGAAAACGCAATGATAGGCATGCTAGTTAATTACGACGACTCGGTTTTGTAAAAGCGTGCAGTCGAAAAGAGGAATCGGGTCGGTAAATATGGCAGCAGTACGCCACGCACACCAGCTACTGGCAAGCTCTCCGAGACCCACATCCGGCGGCGAACAAAAGCGCTGCGGCAGACAGAAACCCAACAAGATCGAGAAGTAATAGTATCATACAGGGAATATCGAGAATCCTATCCAATCCAATGTCCGAGGAGATATCGAGCTTAAGTGATAACGAGGGCCGGACCGTCCTGAAGATCAACGAGGAGGACCTTTTCTCTGACGTACGGAGGGCGGATGAGCACCGGAGCCTGTAGCGAAAAGGCAGGGGCATACCGAGCACTGGGCTTGACTTTTTCGTAGGCCTCGTAGGCCGACATCTGAACCTTGCGCTTGTCAAGACTCGCGTGCGACGCGCAGACCAAACATAGCGGCGAGTCAGACGGAGAAAGAGTGTAGGAAGCAGGGACCTGTGAAAAGATGGGACCAAGATTAGAAGCGCGTACAGAATGAGGTATTATAGCCACACGCACCCCGGACGCCCGGAGCGACTTTACGAGGTCGTGAATGAAGACAAGTGATCGAGAACGGAGATCGTGCAGGTCGTGAAGATCAATACCTGCAGGGGAGATAGAGCGTCGGCCGACGGGCCCATTTGTCGGAGGAGGGGTTACGAACAGATATCTGAACTGGGAGTCCATGTAGGCACGGTGCAATAGAGTTGCACGGGATCGTTATGGGCGCCGCGGCAGAGGAGTCTGGGCAAGATAGGAATGAGGGAGGCGGGGATGGCGGGAGCAAAGGGACGGACTCGGTAATGGGCTGGATGGCATGCTCCACGTCGCCCAACTAAAGAGGATGGACGTGAGCGGCGTGTGGAGCGTATACAGCAACGCGGAGGATGACCTCGTTGAGAGGACAGGTAGGTTGGTCCAGGGGATCGTCAACGAAGACACGGGGTTGAGAAGAGACGGAGAGCATGCCGGCTGAAGTAGGAAGAGGGGAAGGAGGAGGAGGAGAGGCTGCGTCGGGGGTCGTGTGCCATCTCATCTCGTTTTATATGGAACGCCGCCTGGCAGGTGAGCAGGAGAGACCAGTCGGTTCAGGCCGGGAACGATGCAAAACTTGTCGGGCCCGTTCGGGTTCTGGCCTCAGCCAAAGTCGCTCCTGATGCCTCGGTACGAGCCCAGATTCGAAGGAAGAGCATGTTCACTTCTTTCTACGCAGGAAACGTCCCCGAGAAACGGAGCAGACCCGTCCCCGAAGAGCGGTGCAGACTCTATGTGGTCCATGTTCCGCCCGCTTCGAACCTCCTCCGGCTGTCCATGGGCCCTTGGAATAATTTAGCCCCCGCCAGATTGGCGCTCCAGCCCCTATTGGTCACGTGCTCAAGGTCTCTCTCTTCGACTCTTGTGCGACTGGGTGACGTATGTTGTCAACATCCATCGCCCCCGCGCCGCGCGGCGCGTACCGTTCCGAGCCAACTCATCCTTCTCCACCTTCCGATCCTTGCCCTAGGCCGTCGCCCCCCCATCTTCGCCCACCATGTGGTGGCTAGATCCGGGGAAAGAAGTGCTCAATCTCGTGAGTTTATCTCTGCTTTCGCTCAGCATCAGTCTTCATTGGCCAAGGTTTTCAACCGCATCCTTGCGCCCTACCTCGAGAACCTGGACATGAACCTCGTCAACTATGGTATTGGGCAAGGTGACTGCATGCTCCTTCTACCGGCTCCAGCCCAGCGCTTCTCACCTCGGCAGGCCAGCTAACGCTGCAGAGGCTGCGCCTCAAGCGAGGCGCGCTCGACAAATTCCGCCTTCCCGTTGATGTCATCGAAGGTGTGCCTTCGCCGAAAATACTCTTCCCGATTTTGTGTTAACTCCTCTCAGGCCATTTGGGAAAGCTTACTCTGTCTTTGCACTGGCGCAATCTCGGCAACCAGCCCGCTGAGATACTCATCGAAGACCTGTACCTCTTGGTCGTCCCTTCTCCCCACGGCGATGACGATCCGGAAGAGAGCGAGAAGCGGGCACAGGCTGCAAAGGCAGAGCGCCTTCGGAACGCGGAGCTCCTTCACGTACAATCCCAGGCCGACGACCCAGGTGCTTCATCCGACGGTGGCCATGTGCGCATCTGCTAATGACCAAGAATAGATACCCCCCAACAGCAAGGTCTACTCGCTTCCATCATTGCGAAGATTCTGAACAATCTCCAAGTTACCATTAAGAATATTCACATCCGTTACGAGGATAGTCTAAGCGTGGCTGGCGTATGTTGGTGCTACAGTACTTGAGATGCCGTCTCTGATGAACGCTCGTGTGTTAGCATCCATTTGCGGTCGGAATCACCTTGGCTAGCCTTTCTGCCATCTCGGTAGACAACAAATGGCAGCCCGCCTTCATCGAGAGCTCCGCTGGTACTATCCACAAGGTTCGACACCCTCACGCACCAAACTTGCTGCTCCTGATGCCTAGTAGCTCGCGAAACTGGACTCGCTGGCAATGTACTTTGACACGGATGCGAAGTCGATGGCTGGGCTTTCATATGACAAGTCTGTACATGCGTTTCAGACCATGGTGCGTTGATGGGTCGCCCGCCTCTAGCTTCAGACTCACACATGCCATAGATCTCTCGCGACGACTCCAGTCAAGATCACCAGTTCATTCTCAAGCCCGTTTCTGGTGAAGGCAGGGTATGCTTGTTAGCAATATCTGCGTGTATGTATAAATAACCGACCATCAGGTTGTCATGAATACTAATCCAGACAACGAGAAGCCGCGTTTCGACGTCCAGGCTCTCTTCGAGACCATCGGCGTAATCCTCGATGATAATCAATACAGGGATGCGATCTCCCTGGTCGACATGTTCCACTTTTACGCTCGGCAGCATCAAGTAGGGACCCTGAATCATTTGTGGCTGGTGCTTCGCTGAATATACTCTAGTATCGAAAATATCGTCCTGCTAACAATGACTTTGAGGAGAACAAGGCGAGAGCACTTCTGAAGTTTGCTTGCGCGGCCGTCCTTGACGAAGTGCACGAGCGAAACCGGAGGTGGACGTGGACTTACTTTGCAGAACGACGCGATGACAGACATACGTACGTCGATCTGTTCAAGAAGAAACAGCTGAATCTTCAGACGCCCGAGGTACAACATTGAATGAACGCTTTTTGACGGGGCTAACTCCTTGGCAGGACGCTCAAAACCTTGATGAGCTCGAGAAGAAACTTGGGTACGAGGACATCCGTTTCTATCGCTCGATTGCGCGCTCCCAGTTGAGGAAAGATGCCGCGCTTCGAAAGAGGCTAGAAGAGGAGAAGATGCAAAGCCAGGCATCGCAGCAATCCAGCTGGACATCATGGCTCTGGGGCTCCTCTTCGTCTGCCGAGGAAACACCACAGGACTCAGCGTTTCACGGTCCCATGACGGAGCAGCAAAAGAAGGAGCTATATGACGTGCTCGACTACGACGAGCGAGCCGCGGTGGCCGGCTCGTTCGAAATACCGCGCGAAACAGTTAAATTGCGCGTGTCTGCGCACCTGAAGAGGGGATCCTTCGCGCTCAAGTCTGATCCACACGGCGCGAACAATGAAGTTATTTCGGTCGACTTTAACGTGTTCCAGGCGACGGTGCTCCAGCGACCAGATAATTTCGAGGTTTCTGCATCCCTCGGCGGTTTCGGGGTGTTCGACAACACAACAAAGGAAACTCTGTACCGTCAGATTGTTCAGGTCAAGACGGACAGTAGCGGTGCTGTCCCATCAACAGAGGCAGAGCCATTCTTCTTCGTCAAGTTTGAGCAGAAACCACTAGATGAGAGGGCAGATATGACGCTAGCGTTCAAAATGCGGCACATGGAGATCATCTACCACAGGGGATACGTTGAAGCCGTATACAGGTTTTTCAAGCCACCGGAGAGCCAGCTCGAGTCCGTCGAAGCCCTTCTGGTTGGTTCCATGTCATTATGTGTTCAGGGTGGCATATTAACGTGGTTACAGAACGCCGCGAGTGAGACGCTTGAAGGCATCCGTAAAGAGACACGCGCAGGTTTGGAATATGCCCTGCAGACACACAAGACTGTGGATTTACAAGTGGACATGAACGCGCCAATTATTATCGTTCCGGAGAGGTAAGCGAGCGTCTTGCTCTAAGCGAGCCCCTTGCTGATCTACACGCACAGCATTACCTCGCCGCAGTGCACACACTTATTGGTTGATGCGGGTCACATCTCCATAGAGAGTAATCTTGCGGCCAAGAATGCGGTGAAGGAGATTCATATGAAACGCAATCAAACATATACGGACGAGGACTACGCGAGACTTGAAGCGCTCATGTACGACAAATTATCCGTGAAACTCCACGCTGCGCAGGTGCGTATCATTGTGTCAATCGCGTAAAAGCGAGTTTGACACGTTGGCTGGCAGTTCGTTATCGGCAATGACCTCGAGTCCTGCCGCAAGGCACTCACTTCTGCCGACAGTAATGATAGCCTGCATTTGATTGAGCGGCTCAACATCGACCTGCTGGCTCAGAACTCGATCGTGCCGGCAGTCACCAATCTCACACGCTTCAAATTGTCTGGTTCTCTCCCTTCGCTGAAGGTCAACTTTTCCGATGCGAAGTACAAAGCCATTCTCCGCCTTATCGACGTAACAATTCCGCACTTTGGCGACGAGGGGGGAATGCCAGTACCAGCGCGACCGGCCCCGAACGCCGGGTTCAGAATGACGTCGAGCTTCTTGGGCCTACCTGGTCGGGAGTATAATGTTGTCGACGACGATGAGAACGAAGAGATGGTCGACCAATCGTCTATCGAGCCGCCACAGTCCGGGGCTTTAGACCGCTTGATCCGTCAGAAGATCTTCGAACTTGATTTCCGCGTAGAGACTTTGTCGGCCTCCATCGCAAAGGCTCAGGGAGACGTCGAAAGGCCACTGGGCTCTGTGGCGTTTAGCCAGTTTAGCCTCGGGTTCGGATTGGAAAAGTATGGTATGAAGGTCGACGTCAGACTCGGGTATGCGTCCTTATTCTTTCGCTATACATGACGACTGATAAACACTATAAAGGTCTCTGTCTATGAATTTGACTGAGGCTGGTGCTGAACCTCTGAATGTGCTATCGTCCGCGGATAGCCAGTCCCCGGATGGGCACGACCTTTTAACCGTTGACTACACCCGTGTGCAGAAAAACTCGCCAGAGTTCCTGTCTATCTACGGAGGCATCGACCAGAGTGTCGAGGTCACACTCTCCACTGTCGTTGTCCGAGTGTCTCCCGAAGCCATCCTTACACTATACGACTTCGTCATGACCACGTTCGTGCCCTCTTCGGGCAGTGCAGCTTCGGCACGACCAGCGCCGGCCGAGATATCGGGTGTCGATGCTCAGCAACAAGTGTCTGACCAGAACATCCGCGTGGCCATAGGTTTTGACGGCGTGAAAGGTACGGTTCGATATACCCTTCACACCGCTTGCACTGATTCTCTTAGCCATTTTCGAGAATGCGTCTACCAAGCTGGCCACACTCGCCCTGTCCACTGCCAACGCCTCGATCTCACTCGTGTCCAAGGCCATAGATGTCGATGTCAAGCTCGGAACGCTCACTCTCACGGACGACTCAGCACAGAAGACATCCTCCTCGGATTTCAAGTTACTCTTGTCGCATGAAGGATCTGAGAACCTAGCGGAAGTCCGCTACCGCACGTATGATCCCAACGACAAGGCAACAAATACAGGCGTTAAGTCAGCCTTCCATCTCAAGGCCGCCTCCCTCAAGTTTCACTATCTCGAGCAACCTCTTCACGATCTTTATGTGTTCCTCATGAAACTCGCTAAACTCAAGGGCTTATATGACGCTGCGACGCAGGTGGCAGTCCAGCGTGCGGCAGAAATCGAACGCATGCAGTTCGACATCGCTGTCTCGTCGCCCGTTGTCATCTTTCCCGTAGACCCGGTTGCATCGATGGACGTTCTTACTATGCGGCTTGGTGCGATCTCAGCGAAGAACAGTTATGCAGAAGACATCAAGATTGAGGCCAGCTTGAGTGGCGTGCAGCTCACATCAACATATATGCTCGACAAGGGGCCGTCAGTGCTCAAACTCATTGAAGACATTCAAGTCACGGCGGAAGTCTTACAGCCTCTGGAGCGTCGCGATGGAGACCCCCGACCAGACACACAGGTACGGCTTGTACATCTCGATCTTTTTCTTTCTCTCATGGTGTCTTGCTCTTCCAGGTCAACATTATCGTGTCAGACGTCAGGTTATCTTTGACTGAGCGGCAATACGGAATGATAATAAATCTGCTGTTGCGTTCAATCCCTCGGGTGTTAGCCGGTGCGCCAGAAGGTCAAGCGCAGGCCGATAACTCCGTAGGAACCCCGCGTCGTGAACCCAGTGACCCGGGCGAACACATGACTGTCGCATTGATGCCAGAATTGTTGGGCATGGGGTCTGTGAGGACTTCGCTCGACCTGGCGGTGGCGGTTGGAACGATCAAGCTACACTTATACGACAGTGGCGCAACGGCAGTGGACAACTTCAGGCAGCACGGAATTGCGCGTCTCGCTTTGACAGGCAGCTCACTAAAGATGAAGATGCTGTCGGACGGGTCTATGGAACGTGCGAACCGACTTCCCGCCCGGCTGTCTCGAGATGTGCGCTAACATGCTAAATAGTACAGGTCGTCTTGAAGTCGTTCACGATGAACGACATTCGCCCTGGCCCGTCGATGTTTCACGAGATTATTCCGGCTGCCCAACATCAACGGAACCAGTTTATGGTTCTTTACACGTCCACAGGAGGTCCAAGCCCACGGTCCTTGGCTGTAATTACCGTCGACTCACCCCAGCTCATTCTGGTTGTTGAGCTTGTGTTCGCTCTGCTTACATTCGTCGGCAGTGCCTTTCGGGAAGCAGACACGCCCGTCGAGCAGGCACGAATCACGGATGATGCATCAGTGCAGGACCAGGCGCCGGTTCAGAAATCTGGGCCGGAGTTCAGGCTTGACATTCACGACATTGACGTCGTCGTGCTGGAGAACAATCAAGATTCCGACTCACAGGCAATTCGCCTCAGCGTGGGTCAAATCTCGCTGTCACAGCAGGTACGTATACGTATTCTGTTAAGTTGCCGGTGCTCATTGATATGTATACAGGAGATCCTTGCATTGTCCGTGTATAACCTGGGCATGTCCTTGATGCGGATGGGCCAGCGATCCGATGTCGTCAGACTACTCGACGATTTTGACTTAACCTTGTCCCTTGATAGCAGGGCGACTGTGTCCCACCAGATGATGAGTATCGAGATCAACTGCAAACCCATCATCTTACGTGCCTCCTACCGGGATATCCTCCTTATTCTCGGCATCACGAATAAGGTCATTCATGAGTATAACCGCCTGGATCAGCAAGACGCCCCCCGCGAAGGATCGTCTGCACTTAGCATGACCGCTCGCAGCCAGCCGCCTCAACGTCCCGGATTATCGATGATCCGCAACTCCTCTCAGGGCACGCGTAGTTCATCCAAGCCGCTTGGCAAAGCCAAGGTCCTCATGTCGAAGGAGAAATGCAAGGCAACGATCGAGGGACTTAAGCTTGTTGTCATTGGTGACATACAGGAGCAACCATTGTTGCATGTACATTTTAAGGCCTTCTGTATCAATGCCAAGGATTGGACGGGACAGGCGAGCTTGTTTGTTCCCTCCAACTGATGTTCGCTCTAACGACAGGACTCACCGAAAGCTCGAGGCTTCTACCACAATCGCTTTATCTATCAACTACTGGAACTTGTCCAACTCCCATTGGGAACCACGTGAGTCCATGCTTGCGGGAATAAAGCGCTCTACTAAAGAAGGTAGTCATCGATCCTTGGACGCTTACAATGTCCGTTGCGAAGCCGGACCCAGCAGGGGCCCTCGTCACCAGCTTGACATCGAAAGATAGGCTGAATATGAACATCTCAACGACAAGTATCGAGCTGGCTCTGGATGTCGTGAAAGTTATGAGCGGACAAGAAGGCGAGCGCGTGCTGCAGACAGCCAGGGGAACTTACGCTCCATACCGCATCCGCAATCGCACTGGGACGGACCTTTTCATCTGGTCCGACGCGGAAGGTGTCAGCAAGACCGAGATGAACGCATTGAAGCTCGATCATAGACAAACACTCGACTGGCGCTTCGATGATTGGAGGACAATGCGAGAGGTGAGTTCAGCGTCTCGGGTCACAGCAAGGATTCTTAGGTGTTTCCGCCAGCACGTGTCTAGTAGGGAGAACAGCATTGCCATCCAATTTATCGGTCAACCTTGGGAGCAGCTGAGAAGCGTCCCGGTTGATCGGGAGGGCGAATACACTTTCTTACTTCGGCCGCGAGCAGAGGCGATATACTCGCGTTTACTTTGTGAAGTCAAAGTGGAGGGCGGTGTTAAAATCGTCACGCTTCGCTCGACGTACAAGATCTCCAACTTGACGCTCTACCCAGTCGAGATCGGCCTATCTGATGATGAAGGGCACGCCAAGCAGGATGTAGTTAAGTTAGGTTTGTCCCTATTTTCCCTGTCCTTCTGCATTTGCTTACTTTGTACGCCCCAGCTCCTGGGCAGGACTATTCTTTGCCCATCGTAGCTATCGGCAGATGCCGAGTCAGAGTGCAGCCGGACCGTATGCCTTTTGTTGATAGCCAATAATTAACCTCGCCTGCTCACTTGTCATGCAGAGGGCTTCGGCTACAAGTGGTCAGCGGGCGTGCGATGGAGCGATCTGATTACCCGCCAGAGCTTCACGTTCAAGTGCCCGCACTCCGATCAAACTGAGGCCGGCTTCCGTTTCCATGCATTCGTCAAGACCGATGCTATCACCCAGCCGATCAAGTGAGTGCGTCCTGCTAAAGACTCTCGGACACTTACGTCCATCTAGGAAGTATCCGAAGATAGAGTTGAAGCTCCGCGCACCTATTGAGCTGGAGAACTTATTGCCTTGCGACGTCCAGTACCGCGTTTACGACAAGGACTCAAACCAGAATTGGCGAAGCTTCTTGCGAAAGGGCGGGGTCATGCCAGTCCACTCCGTGGAACTTGAGCACCTAGTGCTTCTGAACGTCGAGATCCAGGAGTCGGGTTAGATCATTTCCGTCTTTTATGAGTGGCTGCCCTGTTTATACCGCAAATAGCTTTCAAGGCCAGCGATTTTGCTATCATCAACACAGACAATCAGTCCGACTTCGAGGTACGCATTCTTGTTTGAAGAAAGTGATGAGTTGAATTGACGTCCCTCACAGGTAGAGAAATCGCTTACTCTTGCCGACAATCATGGACGCAAGCTCGACTTGAAGCTGAACTACATCAAGTATCCCGACTCCGGTGGTGCTTTCAAAGTCCAGATTTATAGCCCATATCTCGTGAGGACACTCTTTAATCTGCATTACAACTCTAGCAGATTCATCTGTCGGGGCAGGTTATCAACAAGACAGGACTCCCATTTGGTATTCGTGCTGTCCGTCGCGCGGGTGCTCCTGTGGATGTCGCCGGGGACTCTAGAGTAGAGGTGCTCTCGGGCCCGACACCTTTCCGTGCGCATTTCTCTCTGTTCCCTTGACTGAGATTTTCCTCCTGAGCCATTCTCAGTTCTCTCGCATGTGAACGACGATGGCAAGGAATTCGTCTTTAGAATCGGTACGTTGGAAGCCTGGTGCGTGTCGTAATGGTTGCTGACCCCGTTACACAGGGAGTTCTTCTTGGTCAAGGGTATGGTCCCTACTGGTCGTCTCAGCTCGGCTTAACTCGTGTCGTTAGACCATCAGCCTCGACGCTCCATCCGCCGAGACAGAGCTGGTAATGACCTCTGAAACGAAGGTTCAAGAACATCACATTGGCCTATCGTGGACGGTTGGTTTGGGCAAATACAAGTTGACCAAGGTCATCACCCTCGCGCCGCGGTTCTTGGTTAAGAACAATATCGGGACAGCTATCAAAATCCGTGAGCACTGCGAGGAAACCCCCTCGACCCTCGGAGCAGGGCAACAGATGCCATTGTTTGCTATGAAAGCCAGCATGGGAAAGTTACTCACTGTCGCATGGCCAGGAATAGATGCTACATGGTATGCGTGAGTGAAGTTTCGTGATTGGATCTAACTTTCATCTCAGGTCGCCGCCCTTCTCTATCGTGGATATCGGTTCCGTTTACCTTCGGGTCAAGGAGCCAGGACAACGTGGCTCCGTGCTCCTTGTGCGAGTAGACGTGAAAGTAGACGGCGCTGTCATCTTCATCACGTTCAATCCCGCAGAAAATGACTGGCCTTTTACGATAGAGAACGATAGCAATCACCCCATTACATTCTGGCAAGCGGTAGACGTGGCCCTCTTAGACTTGCGATCGTCTGGTGACATGAATTGTAGGATGCTTCGTATGCAGAAGCCGGTCCGAACGCAAAGCCGAAGCTTTATCCTCTATACGAACTGCCCGATCATACTCTGACAAGTTACGCATGGGATTTCCCCGCGCAAACAGACAAGAAGCTCAGGTTGAGGATCTACGATTTCCACCGTGACATTGACATTATGGAGGCAAGCGTCGGCTTTTTTTCGGCCAAACATCTTCTGAAAGCAATACCTTTCGCAGATTGGACCACTCATGCCTTTTGACTTCCGCGTGAGTTTCATAGTTCGCTCTGTGTAGCGAGCTGCTGAGTTGTCCGTTAGTCTCGCGAGGGTCGAAGAAGTGCCGTATCACTGGACGTTCGGGCGGATGGCGCGAAACAAATTTTACGCATCTCGACTTACAGCCGGGAGACGAGTGTGTACCAGCCGCGCGGTGGAGGCTCCATGACGTCGAGTCGCCGGTCCGATTCCCTGGCCAGCAGCGTGGAAGCTTTCGAAGCCGTGTACGAGGATGTCCCACCGACCATGGCCTTCAAGCTCGACTTTGAGGGTATTGGCGTGTCTCTGATTAACAAGAAGCTTGTTGAGGTGGTCTACTTGACCATGCTTGGGCTGAAGTTTGAGTACACAACGAGTCCAGTCGCTCAGGCGGTCAACCTCTCCTGCGGCACTCTCCAGATTGACAACCAACTTCATGATGCCCTCTTCCCTGTCGTCTTACAGCCTACACCGCTCACCAGGGCAGCCAGAGAAGTCGCTGCACTGCCAACTGTCCAGGGCTCCGTCATCTGGCTGACTGACGAGGAACACGGCGTTCTCTTTGTTAAGTACTGCTCCATCCTGCTGCAGGCGCTTACGGTCGAGGCGGATGAAGATTTCGTGATGTCTTTGCTTGAGCTCAGTCAAATCAAAGGTATCTCTTGGGAGCAGGAACAGGAAGAGTGAGTGTTGTTTGCCCGCATTGTCAAGTAGGTATTGAACTTAACGTCACAGCGTCCTCATCGAGCATCCGACGGATATCCCGGAGCCACAGCCGACCAACACGGATTCGGTCGTCTATTTCGAAGTGCTGGAGCTGCAGCCTATCCGTCTCTCGTTGTCTTTCATGCGCTCGGAACGCAGCGACCCCGATAATAAGTGCGTTTCTTAATCTCTGCTTGTACGCGCACAGATGTTTCTCACCGGAGCGTCAGGTCGGACCTGCGCACTCCCTTGGCCGTAATATTCGATGCCTTCACGATGGCGGTGGGCAACGTCCAAGATGCATCGTTGGAAATGAACGCTCTGGCCATTAAGGATGTCCGTCTTTCCCCCGCAGAGCTTCAGTCTCGGATTGTGTACCATTACCGGCAAGAAGTCTTGAGACAGCTCTACCGCATCATCGGATCTGCGGACTTCATCGGCAATCCCGTTGGCTTGTTTACGAACGTGAGCTCGGGTGTGGCGGACATCTTCTACGAGCCGTTCCAGGGCGTCGTGATGCACGGTAATCGAGACCTCGGTGTTAGCATCGCAAAGGGTGCAGCGAGCTTTGTCAAGAAGACTGTCTTTGGCTTCTCAAACAGTATGACTAAGTTCACCGGCAGCATTGGCAAAGGTAGCGGTGCTCACCACTCTCCCTACGCTTTGTGCTTACAGGTCGCAGGTCTGTCTGTGGCGACATTGGATTCTGAGTACCAGAAGCAGAGACGTATGAACCTGCGCAGGAACAAACCTCGGCACGCTTTGTACGGCGTCGCTGCGGGCGCAGAAGCTTTGGCGAGCAGCGTTGCCAGCGGCGTCGAGGGCGTCGTCGTACGTACACCTCCGACGTTTGCTAGCACTACTCACATCTTCTCCAGATGAAGCCGCTTGAAGGTGCCGAAAGCGAAGGTGCGCTTGGTTTCTTCAAGGGTGTAGGCAAGGGGTTGGTCGGGTCAGTCCACCGTCCTCGTCGCGTGGTGAATGTTTTTTTGACAGGGGAATTAGCGCGGTAACGAAGCCCGTCGTCGGCGTCTTTGATCTCGCGGCGAACGTGACAGAAGGCGTACGGAACACGACGACGGTCTTTGACAGCCCCGCGCGCGAACGCGTACGACTGGTGGGTCTTCAAAGCCACGTGTCCGTATGGGCTGTACGACTGACGGTGTGCGGTAGCCACGGCACATTGCCGCAGACAAGGTGCTTGCGGTGCGTAGAATGTTGATCCGGACCGGCGTCGGTCTGATTCTGTCGACAGCCGTTCTCCGCCCGCGAAGCTCTCGGACAATACTGGTTGAACGACCTCGAGAACGGCGCGTACCGCTCCGAGTCGTACGTCGCACACATCAGTACGCCCCCTCTTTCGCAGCTTGCGTTTCCCTACCGGTATTAACGTCCCTCAGACATACCCGGCGGCGACAGCGTCGTCCTCCTGACGATGACGCGCGTCCTTGCATTCTGGACGAAGCGCCTCCGCTTCGAGTGGGACTTGCCCTTCACGCTCATCAACGGCGTGACGATGGAGGACAGGGGCATCCGGTTCGCGCACCGGAATGGCCGGCAGCTCGACAAGTTCGCGCTCGTTCCCGACAAGGCGTCCCAGCAGTGGTTCTTCCAGGAGATCGCCAGCGTCGTTAGGCAGTTTAATGCGCGCAGGAGGCTCGACAGCGGGTCGTAGTTTGGTGCCGTCGTTCTAACAGGACTGTCGACGAGGACTCGCTATCTTTTACTGTATTCGCACACTAGCACACGTGTACATCGTCCCTTCTCTCCACTTGATGCGTGTTCCCGTCGTACGCAGCAGCCGCCACCAGTCGGGCTAGACAGATTAACCGCTCAACTCTGCGTAAGTACACGAAATATAATCTGGAGAACGAAGGTATGTGTAATAGCCGAGCCGAACCGAGCCGTGCGAACCAATAGGAATGTCGCTTCGGTACGAGGAGAGGAAGGAAAAGGGGTGGCGGGACAAAGCAAGAAAGAAGAGTGCGCGCGAGAGCATGTTGACAAACGAGCGGACGGTGCGAGGCTGCAGACAGAGACGCGAGACGAGATCAGGGAGCGTGTGGGCGGTATGCGCGGCAAGGAGGGGGCCATAGCTGGGAATGGGATCTAGAAAATGAAAGTGGAGGTGGTATAAAACATGGCGTCTTCCGCCTAGGCGCGCCCGAGCCTGCCGCCCTGCACCGTCGAGTCGCTGAACGTCGGGCTGCCCGTGTCCGGCCCAACCGTGACGACGCTCGAGACGCGCGTGCGCGCGCCCTTGACCGCGCCGACCGCCGGCGCACCGCGCACACGCAGCGCCTCGCCATAATCCTTCGCGCTGGCTCCTCCGTCGTCCTCGCTGTTGTCGTCGTCGAGATCCGCATAGCGCGCGGGCGGGCTGGGCTCGTGCGAGTACGCAGATTGGAAGTCCGTGTCGGACGACTCGTCCGTCGTGCCCGTCAGCGCGGGCGTCAGCGCGGGCGTCGTGGGCGTCGGGGCGGACGCCGTCGTCGGCGACGTCGCGCTGATGGATGCGTCTGACGCGATCCTGCGCAGGCGCGATGGGTTCCGCGGCGGTGGCGTAGGGACGCTGTCGTGCAGTGGTGGAGAACTGGCGTGGCCGCCCTCGCGCAGCGACGAAGAACCGGCGTAGCCGCCCTCGCGCAGCGGCGAAGAAGCCACTTTCACGGGCACCGTCGGCGTAGGCGGCTCCACGAGCGTGCCTTCCGCCGTCGACGGCCGCGAATCCTCATCGCGCCGCGAGGCCTCCGCGCGTCCGCGGCCCGTCTCCGTCGCGCTCGTGTGGCCCTTGGACGACGCCGTGCCGCTGCGCTTGCGCGTGTGCGTCGTCGGGCGCGCGGCGCGCGGGGGCCGACGTGTGTATGCGCGGGCGTCCTCGAGCTCTTCGTCAGCCGACCCATCGCTCGATTCGTCGTACCGCCTCTTTGGCGTCTCGTCGGGCGCGAGGGCGTTCTCGAGCTGTATACTCTTCAGCGCGCGTCCCAATAAAAAAAAGCGCACACGCACCTTCTGCTGGATCTGCAGCACCTTCTTCGCAATGTTGTCGCTGCGCTCCGTGATACCCTCGTCGACGGCCTGCATGACGTCCGGACCTCCCCCCGCAATCGCCGAGAAGCGCTTGGCGCGGCTGGGCGTCAGCGGCTGCTCGTCCTCCTCCTCCTTAACGCCGAGCAGGGTGCTCTTCGTAAACTCTGCGCCGGCGCCGTCGAGCTCCGCATACGCCTCGACGAGCGTGCTGTCCGTCCCAAAGGAGCGCATGCGCGCGCCGGCGTCGTCGGGCCTGCGCGAGCGCGAGCGCGACGACGCGCGCGACGGCGGGCGCGAATCGTAGTCCGAGTCGATGTCGACGGCCATGCTCGCGAGCGCGCGCTCGATCTGCGCCTCGACCTCGGCGACCATCGCGGCGCGCTCCTGCTCCATGGTCTCCATCGCCTCGCGCATCCTCTGCAGCTCTCCGAGCGCATCCCTATGCGCGCCCTCCGTCTCGCGCAGCTGGCCCTGGAGCTTCGCTTTCTCAGCGGCAGTCATCGTCACGAGTCCCGAAAGCCGCTTCGTCTCGCGCTGCTCGCGGTTGATCTTCGCGCGCAGCTCGTTGGCCTCGGACGAGAGCTTCTCGGCGTACTGCTCGAAGGTGACGAACTTGTCCCGCCACAGATCGCTCTCCGTCATCAAAAAGTTCAGGCGGCGGCTCAGGCGGCCGATCTTCGTCTCGAGGTCGTCGCGCGCGTCCACGAAGGCCGTCGCGCGCTTGCGGATGGACATCTGGACGTGCTGTTCCGCGGCGCTGAGCTGCTGCGGCGTCCGGCGCGCGGCGCCAAAGGAGGAGATGCGCTTGAAGAGGCCGGGCTTCTTCGTGCGCTGCTGCAGGACGGCGTCGAAGGCCTGGATGACGCGGGTCGAGTGCCACCAGTCGGGCGGGCGGATGGTGTCGGCGACGGCGGCGGCGCTCGAGCCGCCGCGTTTCGCTTGGATCTTGCAGACGGGGCGGAAGCGGCCGGCGGGGAAGGCTTCTTTGAACTCGGAGGGGACGGCGTGGTCGGGGTGGTAGTGCGGCTCGAAGGCCTGGAGGAGGCGGGCGCGGGCGCGGTCGCGGGCGGTCTTGGTGGAGACGGCGCCGGGGGCGGGGGCGGCGCAGGAGAGGTAGTTGATGTCGATGTCGACGATGCAGACTTCTGGCGGGGGGCGGACGGCGTAGCGGGCCTCGGTGGCGAGGCCGATGATCCAGGGCCCGGGGTCGTCGGTGTAGATCTTTGCGTCGCGGGCGTGGACGGCTTGGAGGGCGACGCCGGACCAGCCGCGGAGCTCGACGAGGTAGCGGAGGGTGCTGACGGCGATGGCGAGCATGGCGGGGTGGCGGGAGAAGAAGAGGACGCGGCCGGTGGGGGCGAGGGCGATTTCGCAGGCGGTGAGGACGTTGTCGATGTTGAGGGCCTTGAAGAGGGGCCACATGGTGAAGTTGACGTCGACGAGGCCGCGGCCAAAGTCGAGGCCGCCGGGGAAGCGGGCGATGACTTCGAGGGACGTGTCGGCACCGGGAGCCGAGGGCGAGGCGGAGGCGGAGGCGTCGAGGCGGATGAGGTCGCCGGCGCGGGGGGCGGGGTGGGCGAGGATCTTGGCGATCTGGAGGGTGTGGGACTGGACGTCCTTGGAGAAGCGTGCCCAGGAGAGGGTGAGGTAGTCGCGCATGAGGTCGTAGATGGGGTGGCGCGAGACGAGCGTGAGGGCGTACGGCAGCCAGAAGACGGTGTCGCCGGGGAGGAAGAGCGTGCTCTCGCCGGGGTTGTGCGCGGCGACGCTCGCGGCCTCAAAGTCGCTCTCGCTCATCGCGCCGTCGGTCTCGGCGTCGGCGTCGGTCTCTGCGTCGGTGCCGGGGCCAGCCCAGGGCCCGCGGGCGGCGCGGCGGGTGGAGCGGCGGGCCTGGAGACCGGGGTCGGCGATGCCGCGGAGGCGGGCGGCGACGAGGGACTGGGCGGACTCTTTGCGGGAGCGGCTGGCCTCGAGGGTGCGGCGGATGGCGGCGGTGCGGTCGGCGTCGGCGTGGGACCAGACGGTGAGGCAGACGCCGTGGTAGGCGACGGTCGCGCTCGGGGTCTCTGGCACGGCCGCGGCGGCGGCGTCGGGCTTGTGGGCGCCGCCGGCGGGCGGGAAGAGGGCCGGCGGGCCGAGATAGGCGGAGGACGGGCGGGCGTTGGTGAAGGGGTCGTACGGGAAGAGCGGGCCGGAGACGGCGGACGTCGGCCGGTCTGCGGACGACGCGGCGGACAGCGCGGACTGTCGGAGCAGCGTCGTCGACGTCGCGGGCGCGAGGGAGCTGGCGGGGGCGGGGAGCGAGAACGAGAACGAGTGGACGGTCGACGCGGGCTGGAGCGTCGACGCGACGATCTCGACCTCGCGCGTGAACGAGAGCTGGCCAAGGGCGTCAGACATCAAACGTCGCCGCCGCCGCCGCCGCGTACCTTGAGCGCCTTGGAGAGCATCTTGGCAACCTCCTGCTTGGCGAGGGCGCCGGCGCCCTTGAGGACCTCGGTCTCCTTGCCGCGGCGCTTCTTCCTACCGCCGCCGACGCCGGGGCTGACGGTGCTGCCGAGGACCTCTGCGCGCCACCAGCGGCTGACGGCGCCCTCGGAGTGGGAGAGGCCGAGGACAGAGTCGGGGTCGGCGAGGGTCCAGGTGTGCGGGGACTTGGGGAGGCCGGAGACGACGTAGAGGGAGGCGAGGGGCGTGGTGGGCGTGAAGGAGGGCGGCGGGGGCAGGTCGCGGGCGGGGGCGGAGCGCGTCGAGGCGACGGACGTGCGGGCGGAGGCGGGGATGGGCTCCATGCTGGCGCGGTGGCGGATGCCGAGGATGCGGGACGCCTTGTCGCGCGGCTGGTGCACGAGCGGCGCCGGGGTCGGCGACGGCGGGCTGACAGAGATGTAGTCGAGCTCGTCTGCGAGGTCGCCGTCGTCGGGGGCGGGGAGGACGAGGGAGCGTTGGGAGGGAGCGGACTGTTTTCTACCAGGGACCTGGGCGTCAGTCAAAGAGGCTCCGAGCGTCTTGCCCCGGCCCTGCGCCGTCTCTGCGCTCAGCCGTGCCTCCCGTCCAAACGACCGTCGCGACATGGCCGGACGCGCAGAGTTGGCAGCCCGCGCCCGCGACCGCCTGCTTATATGACTGTTCCCTCCGCTAATTCTTCATTTCCCGACGCCCAAGCGCCTAATCCCCATCATCTCTCTCCGCTCCCTCAAACGTCCCCGTTCCCCCAGCAACCCGGCAAAGATAACGCCTCCTCTCAGGCGACCTGCTGTCCCGCCTTCTCCAGCCTAGAAGCCCGGCCATCTGTGCCTGCTCCCACGTGGCGAGGAACGGCCGCTTGGCCCCGTCCAGCCCGGAAGCAGTATTGCCCTGCCGATCATCCGCTGATTGACTTCGTACCCACGCCTCCCGCCGCAAACGCCATAGTATCTGTCGAGTACTCTAGTCTGTCCGTCCTCACCGTCGCCGCCCAACCAGCCCCCGCGCCCACCGCCACCGCCTCCCGCCCTTCCCCTGCGCCTGCGCAGCCTGCCCAATC